>JANHFT010003126.1:0-21908 GCA_032467955.1 Pseudoxenodon macrops | reverse complement strand
CAATTATCCCCAAGCCTTACTCCCGAGTAGTCCTTCTCCTCAGGAGCCATTCCTGCCTTTTGGCAGCTCTGCGCACGGGCGCATTGAGAACAGGCTCCTCCTCCTCTTCGTCCTCTTCACTCCTGACAGCCTCTGGAGGTTCTGAAGGCCCTGGCTGAATCCCTGCCTCTGGCACCAAGTCTTATCCAGCCTCCTCACTGTCCGACTCTGGTACCAACTGCACAGGCCGCTGGCGAATCACACCAGGCTCCTCGCCATCTGAATCAGTCATTAACTGCACCGGCCGCTGGTGGGCCACAACATTAAATTGGATTGTCTCCCATAAGTACACATTTTGATTGTCAGTAGCGGTATACATAGAGTGGAATTAAATTTTGCTTCGCTGACAGAATGAAGTCTCTGACATTCCATCAGACCATTCTAGGGGGATTAATGATCTGGACGAAGCAAAATCCAGATCATTGAAATTGATTCACTTTTTAGCCCAGACAAATACACTGAACTGTTAAAGGAGCTAAGACTTTGTTTCTCTCATAGTTCTCTTCCTCTTCTTGCCCTTTACCTACTCAATGGGCCTGCCCTGCCTCTCCAGCACCATGAGGCTTCTCACCTACCACTGTTGCTTTAAAAAAAAATCATTTCTATCAGTACTTGATATCAAACCAGGATGCTTCATAATTCCTCAGGATATTTGAATAAGTTAATAAGGATTTAATTTTAGAAATTTGAGAATGATTAATGAATTCTCAGTTTTACAAGTTAAGCATTGCTTTTTTAGCTATTTTACTTTTACCCACTGCAGCCTTTGATACCATGCCAAGCTTTATTCTCAAAGGCCCTATGAACTTCACTAATTAGTTTTGAAGGAATAAAGAACCCAAAATGGGTTGGGAAGTTATTTCTGCTGAAGTAGGAATTAGGAAGCTGTGAACCTCCATATTTATATCTTCCCATCCTATTAGATCCAGCAGGTGAGGTATGCTCCAGGTCCTGCCTGCAAGGATGTGCCATCTGGCAGGATTAAAAAGACTTTTATGTATTCTCTGGGATACCATCTCCTAGAGATCAAAATCACCCTAAGCTTTCTGACTTTTCACAGGGCCTTAATGATCTGGTTTTGCCATCAAGCTAGGAGTCCTGATAATATAGGATGAGCCCAGTTCCTGTTTGTATTGATTGTGGGATGCAGTGAAAGTCTTCTGCTGCTATTTTATGCTATTTAAAATTTTGGTTATTGATTTTACTCTGTTTTTAATTTGTTAGCTGCCCAAAGTCATATTTATCTACTGCACCAGTAGAAGCTAAACCAGTTTCATTGTATACATGATGTACAATGACAATAAAGGCTTTGAATTATTGGATGGTGGCCATATGAAGTTATACCAAAGAAATCTTCCTGAAAAATAACTTGTTATTTATGGAGACCCCACATTTGAAAGCCCACATTCTTGATGCCTACATTAAGGAAAGCTATATCTGAATGCAGCATGCGCTAAATTATTTCATTATTATTTCAAAGGAAGATGAGGGAAAATAATTGCAAATTTCTAAATTCTTTGGAAAGTCTGTGACTTAAATAAGTAGGCAACATCCTCTACAAAAATTGGCAGTACATTTATACATTATTGCTTTTTCTTAGCAGAACTGAATATCGCCTGGTAAATGCATTTATCTCCTAGTCACGTCACAATTTTGTGCTTCTGTTTTATACATGAAAAGCTTAGGACACAAGGGACTCTCTGTAGCAGTTTTGATTATTCCTTTGACAGCTTTGTGATGAGTTTTTGGAAATTAATTTTAAACTCAGGATTAAAGTAACAGACTCAGCATACTGAGAATTCTAGCTCACTTATAGCAAACTAGGAGAGAGTGAGATGTGTTTATCCATCAGTACAAAATGTTTAGTGACACTTGTTTATTCCGTCATTTTAATTTCATGGAAATCAGATTTCCAGATGAGAAAATATTCATATTATCTGATGAATGACTATATGGTATGAAATTCAGATATATTTGATTGGAATACAGTATTTTAATTCTTGCGCTATCTTAAAACAGTGAGCTAGATATTGCTATATTTAACTACACCTATTATTTATATACTACAAATTCATATTACTTTCTCTCTCTCTCTCTCTCACACACACACAGAGCGAGAGAAAGAGAGAGATGTGTTTATTTCTATCTAGCTTGTTGAAGAGGTGTGCATATATTCAAATGATCGCTGCCTTTTTGTTCTTCTGGAACAATTCTGTAGTCACATTATAAAGAAACACTTTCAAAGTTAATAGTGCTTAAAAAGAACAGTAATCATAAAAAAGTTAAAAAAAACCACATAAAAATTACCAGCATAGTATGCATACTCTGAACAAAATTATAAATGCTAGTTTAATTGGTCATGATCTGAGTATACAAAATTGCTTTATACAAATTATTTATAGGCCAACCTTCTAAAGTTTACGTAGTGGCTTTCTAAAGCATTGTTCTCCAACCTGGCAGCCTGGCGTGGGGTGGGTGGGTTGGGGAAGGAGATGTTTTTGTAGAGTGGGGCTGCGCGTGCCAGCACCTGCTGTTCACGTGAGTGGGGCCCTGAGCACCTGCATATGGCTCATGCAAGTGGGGCTGTGTCAGTGCCCACTGTTCGCACAAGTGGGGCTATATGCGTGTGCGCTCACCTGTTGCTGGTGCAGCTCAGTTCCGAATGGGCTGCAGACCGGTAGTGGGCTGCAGCCCAGGGGTTGGGGACCCCTGTTCTAAAGCAAGAGAAATTGAGCCATTTCTATTTCTAAAACCTTCGTTCTGCCCCACAAGTGGTTGTAGCTATGTAAAATTGAATAAAATACAAGGAAAGTATTTTATTTGCAAGTTCCTTCAGTTTTCCATGTTTATATGTTTATTTTTATACCCTTATTTGGCACTATTGAGAATGGATCTTTATCAAATCTTGTGCAATCTCAATTTTTGTCAAAACTGCATCTTTCAAATATTTTGGGGCAAAGGCTTTGCCTAAATTTATAAAAACGTCCTTCTAGTACATAAAAATGGTAGCCTTTAATGACAGCCTCATTAATACACAGGACCTAGTTTTGAGGGAGCTGAGAAAAGACATGCTTTCCCTGTTCACCTACTGCAGGTGAAGGAAATTTCAGTATGTGAAGATAATCCTTGTACAGTCCTGATCCTGCAAAACAGGCATTTAAATTGCCAAGAAAGGCCTTCTCACATAGCGCAGTTTTCTGCAATAGTGGCCCTCCACATATTGAGCCAGCCTAGCTGATCCCAGCTTGGTACAGATGTATGTATTATGGCAGCGCAAAGCTATTTGGATCAGTTCGCCAAGCTGGGGCCTTTCAAAAGCTCTGCATGGCTGCTTCAGGAGCCGCCTCACAGCGCCTGAATATGAATGACTAGTCAGACAGCACTTCCAGTTTGAAGTGCTGCCAAAGCAGCAGGAGCCTTCAGTGCGGTTGTAGAAGATGTAAAAGACATGACACTTTGTCACTTCAAGCAGTGGTGCTGAATGTGATTTTGTGTAACATTAACATGTATTTGATGAAAATTTTCTACATTGTATTTTTTACACCTGTAAATTAGTAGATTCTTATTGAGTTAGAGTCAAAGGACGGAGTTACAAAGTTCATTTACTGATTTCTTCTAGATAATATGTGTACATTTGTGTCCATTGATACAAAGTTGGCCCATTTCTTATCTGAATAGACTAGATAGCTTGCTTTAAGGCATGATTTATAGAGCACGCTTGTTTTCAGGAATGCTTGTTTCTTTCTTTAGATGGCTACTCCTATGAGAAAGAAGCAATGGAAAATTGGATAATTAAAAAACGGCGTTCTAGTCCAATGACGAATCTCCCTCTTCAGAGACTTGTGCTTACCCCAAACAGAACCCTAAAAATGGCTATTAATCGCTGGTTGGAAACTCAGCCAAAATATAATGAAAAGCAAGTACCTTAAAGACACTCACCTTTTTTTTTTCAAAATTAGAGGAAATGAATCTAAAGGTATGTAAAACATTTCAATGTTGAGCTGCTTCCTGTTGATACAGTACTTTTTTTTTTACCCACAGGGTAATTGATAACATTAGCTCAAGTACTTTGATCCTTGACAAATGTAAATTATTGGGTGTTATAAATGATTTGAGTGTCTGTTGCTGAATGAAATCCTGGCTGCAGTGATATTTATATTAAAATGGATTCCATTGGTGTAGGTTTTTTGGTTAAGTATGCATGGGATAGAAAGCAAGTATTAATTTCAAGACAGTATAGCTTGTGCTCTGTAATAAGTTATTTAGCAACCAGCAAAGTAATTATGTGGCTTTTCCTAGCTTGATTTGGATATCAGAGCTTCCCCAAAACTCCTGGCCCAGCCCATAGTAGACCAGAAGTACAGAATTGAGGCCAGAGAGATACAAGTTTTTCTGTCCCTGTCCTGGATCTTTGAGTGTACATATTTACATTCCTGTTTATTCCAAAGAATGTAGGAACACTGTGGCCCTGACAGAGAGCAACAGGTGCTTGATCTTTGGGATCAAAAGACTTGCCTGTGTTGTCCAGCCTTCTTCCAAATACCTTTGTGAGATGGGTCTGGTGTTGTGTTTTGTTGAGCTCAGAAAGAGCTAGCACAAGGAGCAAGAACCTGACGTTAGTTTTCCAGTTCTGAGTTGGCATGACCCTGTGCTGTTAGATTATGCATGACCTCGTAAGTGTTAACGGCACAATTACTACTGCTTACTACCAGCCCTGAAACCATGTTCCTTTTATACAGTCTTCAGAGGACTATGATCAAGAATGAAGTGAAAAACTTCCCAGACTATGCATAGTTCAATTAAAAGGGCATCTCACGATCCATTATAACTTTGTACAGTTGTATAACTACACTACTGGACCATAAACTATATTAATAATCTTTTATTTAATAAGAGAAAAATACAGTAGCTGTGCAAAAAATAGATCTACAGAACAAGAGAATAAGATTGTACAAATACCAAGATAAACAATAAATAAGCTACAGAATAGATTAAGTCATTCCAAAACAGACTTTTTAATGCTTTTTTAAAAAAAATGTGTGAAGTTGTTATAACATAATATATATTCTGTACATATGGAAATAATTTGTAAAGGGGCTACAGAATTTTCCAGCTTATACAACCAGCCTTTATTACTTACAGGAACATCCTTACAAATTTGTCTCTTCAAGAACTATTTGTAATTTAAATAGATATTTCCTACTGCATATTGAGGAAAGTATCAATGGCCTTTATGTAAGCTTCTCCCTCAGATAGATATTAGATGTTCTATAAAAATACTCTTTGACCTGTATTCCTCTTTGTTTTTCTGATATAACACCTCAAAAGATGTTTAGATAAACTACGTAAAGTGCTGATTGTATGTTGTTAACTTGTCATAAGACTCAGTGCAAAAACAAAGATGTTGAATAAAATGCATGCAAAATTTTACTTCTTGCCTTGCAATAATGATAGACAGCCTCAATTGCATGGAATAAAATATCACTGCCGAAATATTTGTAGAGATGATATAAGTTATATTTGCCAGGTTTATAAAAGTGGGAGAATAACAGTCAATCTTCCTTCTAAGAAAATACTCATTGACAAAAGTAAAGGTTCTGTGGGTTCCATCTTCTGGAACCAATTAATCAAATTTAAACAATAAACAATATACATGACCAAACAAAGTGAATTTTACAACACAATCCTATAGTCCGAGAAGTAAATTATACTTATGTTCATTGAGACTTAGTCCCCAGTGACTGTATATATCATTGCAGCTTCAGGACTGCAGCTTTTTAAAAGAATTTAAAAAAAAGAAGAAAAATTAGTTTGCTATACTGCCGCAAGCCACGTAAATCCAGACTTGCAAGGTTTGGCATAAATGATGGAACTTTTCAACTGTGTTAACAAACACTTTAAGAACATATTTCAAAAAACAATAAGGATAGCTGGGTTAATGTTCATATTGCAGCTATAAGATCACATTTTTATGATAACGCTCCCTAAAATATGATTAATAGCAGTAACCACTATATGCCACTATTGCCATAAGTTTTACAACCAAAAGCCACGGTCCATCTCTGTTACTGATTTGCAACAGAATCATACGTTAGATTCTACAAAAGATCGCTTTGGTTTTGTAGAAGTGATGTGACTTGAATGAATGTCTTTGCTTAGCTGAGAATGCTGTTTGGAGAGAGCTTCCTGATATAAATGAGCCACTGGCTTACCTATCCTGTTATCTTGAGGGCTGGCAGATGCTTGGTGCTTTAGTTCCTCCAGTTCTTTAGATTGAGTTCCATTTTGGAAACTGTCTCCTATTATTAGGGACGAGGGAGAGAAAGATGAGCTCTGATTTGCAGAGTTGTTTGCTGCTGGTTTGGAAGAAAACTCACAGCTTGCAGATAAAGTTGTCCCAGAACTCTTCAGGACCCCTTCTGTAGCTTGGCTGTGCCAACTGCGATTTGAGGGGTTCATCTGCTGCTGTTGGAAGCGTACAGTTTTATCCATGATCCCCATGAACGGAATACTGCGGGACCGGTGTTCGGCCGGTCCACTCTGACCAAGCCCGGCTTTGTTCTCCTTGAGTCGAGTGTCGAGATTTTGTCCTGCCATGCACTCAGAAAAGCTGCTGCTAGATGACAAGCTGCTTGTTGAGCTGGAAGGTGCCATGTTGACAGAAAGCAAACTGGAACTACTTTGCTGCCTTAATTCACCAGTTCCTTGACTTAATGATGGAGGAGGATGCACAGTCAGCTTCTCGTGTGTTTTGGACTTACTCATGAAAGAAGTGCCTTTGTCACAATGCTGCAAGTAAGAAACCTGGCCAGCTGCTAATCTTTCATTGAAAAGTGCACAGCTACTGCCTGCTGATACCGTGTGTGCCCCATCTAAATGCTGTGCTTTATTGTTTGGAGTCATGCGGTGCCTGGAAGACACAGGGCTTGGAGGAAGATATTGGAGGTGCTGAATCTTTGAGCCAGTTTGACTAGAACTAGGTCTTGCTCCAGCCTGGGCAGAATTCAGATGCTGATTGGTTTTTACTATCTGAGCTTGTTTCGTGGGCTGCACAGACAAGCCAGGCTCTCGCATATATGCACTGCTGGCTCTGCTTGGAGGAGATGCAGGCCTAAATTTCTGCTGGGTACTTTCCTGAGGGTTTCTGCCACAAGATAAAGAAGCCTGGGAAAGTGGCAATCTTGGCCTAGCTGGACCAGGTTCCTGTTCACATAAAAATTCCTCCTCTTTTATCTCTTCCAGGCTGAAGTGATCCTGCACGAGTACTTCACCCTCATAGTCAGAGTCATTGCTCGGCTGCATCGCCTGAAAACACTGTTGCTTTTGTTGCTGCGTTCTCTGGAGCTGTTTGCACTCCTCTTCAACTCGAGCTAGCAGTCTCTTGATTTCTTGGTTTCCAGGGCACAACTTTATGGCTTCCCGCAGATCTGAGAGAGCTGCCTGAAATTGCCTGGAAGGGAGGAAATCCAAAAAACAATGAGCTTGGCACATTCCTCTTTTCACAACCACAACAAGCCACAGTGTATTTATTTTGGCAGTTCCTTATATATTTTATAACCCACTTGTAAATCCCTTTCAAGAATAGCACGATCAGCTCCTGGCCTTATTTCCCAAAGCATTTTCAAAAAAAAAGCAATCACTTGTCAAAAATACCCATAGCAATAAAAACAGTTTTCATGAAAGTAGCTTCTTTTCTACAAGGGGCTTCCGTCTGAAAGAGCTAAAGGACACTTATGTACAGTCCAGGATGATCCTGAGGAATCTGGCAAGGCTCCCCTGCAGGACTGTGGTCTTCCCCTTAACATTGCATTCTTAAGACTGTGCATCTGTGCACATTTCATACTACGATAAGTTTAGAATATGCTACAAGATGCATCTGGAGTGCATACAAAAATGTAAAATAGTAAAATGCTTTATGTTGATGAATAGTGTAAAAATAAATTTGATACATAAAATAAAAAGATCAATCACTTGGTAAATGTTATCTTCTACGAGCAACAAAACAGTATAATCTGCTACTCTCAAATACAGGAACAATAGGCCTCAAGACTTTCAAAAATTACTGACGAAGAATAGAAAACCTAGCCCTATTAAATGAAATACATATGGAATAATACTGTAATAATGTTTTAATAAAATACCTTTCTGAAATTACCATTAAATGATATAAAATGTATTTGTTATCTTGGCATCCAGTTTTTAAAATGTGGATTATGACTCAAAAAAGCTAATATATTGCTGTTTTAGACAGAGCGTAGCCCAGTCCAAAAATGTACCTCAGGTTGGAAAGGAAACAGATAAACATAACTAATCCTTGCTTTTAGCAAAGCATTATGTTTCCCCATCTTTTTATAAAATTGTACCAAAAAAAGGTAATGGTATGGCTATTTCATGTATATTGCACATCCCAATGGTTTCCTATTTTCAGTTTCGTGTGAAGTCAATGTTTGGTTATGGCATTTAAGGAGGTAATTTTAGCCATTTTTTGTGCTCCTTCCAAAAATATCCCAATTATTTTTTTACTCATTTTTTACTCCACAGACCATCATGGTACCCCACCAAGATTGGAAATTCTGCCAGCATAAACAAATAAAAGTAACACAGAATTAACACAAAATATCCATTAACAGCTTGGAAACCAGTAGAAAACTTCTCGGTCTTTTATCAAAATGTAATATTGAAGGCCGATTCATCATTCTTACACATTTTTAAAAATATTACCAAAATAAATATTATTGCAAAAGGGCTTTAAGTACCTGCTGTTCCTCTTGGCTCTTGCCCTAGCATAATATGCTTCATAGGATGTGGGTTTGAGGTCAAGGGCCTTGGTAGCAAATTCCTCTGCCATGCCAAAATCCTGCCAAAAATCACAGTGCGGAAATTAATGTAACCATTTGACTGAGGAGTATCTGCTTAGATAACCTCAAAACATCTTCCTAATCCCACTTCTGCTGATTGTTTGAATCTGTCTGTGATCTCAGATACAGATGATTGCCATCAATTGAAGATGTATGTACCCAAATTGATTTCAAAAATACCTTGATGTCTGAAAGATCAGACACTGTAAAAGATGCCTGAAAAAATATATGAGCAGTGCTTAAATCAGTGTCTAGAATGCATTTAGATAGTGCCCATTGTCCTCTTCCTCATCCCCCACCCAATTTAAACAATTGTAAAAAAGCCAAAACTTTCAAGAACTCTATATTTTTGGATGAGACCGTAAGTCATTAGAAATGTTTTTTTTAAAGGAAATTGCTCGATATCCCAAAAAGCTGCTGACTTAATATTATCTAAACTGGCAGTTCCACCCAGAATTATTTTCTGCAAGTTATACCATGGGGGGGGGAACTTGGAAAAGGAGCTTACATTCGTTTTTCTACGACATCTTGATAAGTTCAGGTACAAGGAAACCCTGAGTTCATTGAAAGCTTTCATTTCTTCTCCAAAACTCTCTCGAGGAAACTTCCTTAAGGCATACTGATAGCGCTGTGCTGCCTCCTTCATCTTCCCTTTCTGCAGATCAAGCCACACAGAACAATAATAATATTTCACTGCTAAAAATGTTTTCACCTTTAAAATAAACTGTTAGTCCAGTGGGCATCATTAAAGAATAAAACAAAATTGATTTTCTTGATAAACACTTAATACTATTTAGTACTTCACATATTTTACTAAGAATAATTTTTACTGGATAATAGTCTTGGAACCTCATGCAGATTGTTTGAGGAATACTTGCATGTTTACTTTCAGGACCTATCTAAGTATAGGCAAGGGTCTGCTATGTGATATGATAGGGACCACAAAGACTTTTTAAAAAAACTAATGAAATCTGAACCTGCATTCCGTATCTTAATGAAACGCGGATGTTTGAAATATTTTTAAACAATACCCTATGTAAATGTGTAACATCAATCAATTTAAAAGTTATGAAGCTATTTCATTTTGGAAGGTAAGTAGATTTCAACAATAATGATCTTTTACACCAAGTACAAAAACAAATAATATAGTTGATGAACTAAATACATGGCAATGCTTTGAATATTCTTTTAAAAACAAGTTATGCCTGTATTGAAGACAACAAATTTTCATTTACTGGTATTTTTATGTTTTATTAACATGTATATTTTTAAGAAGAAAAAGGTTATACTATAGAAAACACTATAATTCAGGCTACAAAGGTAGGAGTAAACTACATTGCTACATTGAATTATGCATGGATTTTATCAACTTTAGAGATATTTCAGAAGGAAGAGTGCAAGAGTAGTAACTGTATATTTAGATAACATTTATGAAGTTTATTAAAGGATATCTGTCTATATATGTAAACCTATTGAAATCAAAATTAATTAACACCATAAGGCAGATTCACAAATGATAGTTCTATAAAAAGAATGAGAAGGTAAGGAGTGATCAGGTGCAATTCCGTAAATCTCATTAAAATACAATCTTTCACTTGCATCTTAACTTTAACTTGAAAGTCATTTAATTAATTTCAACTTGAATTATCATACTGACATCCAATATATTTTAACGACTAATATAATACTGCCTTATATCTGGAGATAGTTCAAATTTCTTCACTCAAGTACACAACTTCTTCACATGTTTTGGAAGTAAAGCATTTATGGAGGTATGTATTTATAAATATCTCTATTTAAATACATTTCTCTATAAAGTATCCACTTCACTGTGGTACAACCTAAGCAAGACTCAATTAAATTGTGTGCACATTCATCTAAAATATAATTGGCAATGGTTGGATAATTTCTATTTGGAAAGTGTATGAAGAAGCAATGGCGCTCCCTGCTGTCCCACTTGCAATACATTGCCTTATATTTGCGTTTCTCAACTTTGGCAATTTTACAAGATGCGTAGACTTCAATTCCCAGAATCCCCCAAAATATGTTATCTGGGAACTTCTGGGAGTTGAAGTCCATGCATCTTAAAGTTTGTTGAGAAACACTGTCTTATGTAGATGCTTGACTTAAGGCAAGCCTTGATGTGCACTGTGGTTAAAATAGAGCAATGCATTGTTTTGAATGTTGAGAAAGGCCACTTCACAGCACACCGGTGCATGTGCAGCATCACTTGGCAATTTTTTAAACCAATACCAACATTTCCTGGGATCATGTTGTAGCTGCAGAGGGCAGCTACTAATGACTGTTAGCTCTGAAGCACTTTTCCCCCTATCTGTTGGTTTTATTCATCACACACAAAGGCCTCTGTAAATAATGGTTCTGGAACATTCTAAAGCTTAGCTTTATCATTATATCAGTCTTTAGCATTTCAATTTACCGAGCTGAGTTCCAAAGACTACTCCTTGGCCAGGGCTTTTAACTCCTTTTAGAAACGTTGTAAAATGACATCTGTAGGCATCTTGTTAATGAGAGATGAATTGTATGTCTTTCCATCAGTGAGAATCCCATGCACCTTAAAACACAGCTCTCAATTCCCTATGCCTCACTTAAAAACAAATGCTTTAAGGCAGGGGTGTCAAACTCACATCGTCATGGTGGTGTCATGTGATGTTATGTGGACTTTTTCCCCCTTCGCTAAACCGGGCATGGGCATGGCCAGCACGTGACACATCCAGCCCACAGGCCAGGAGTTTGATAGCCCTGGTTTAAGGCATCAAGGGGCTTTTTTACCCTTCATCATCAAACTGGCCTCATGTAGTTATCTAGATTGGTTTGGCCTCCCTTGTTACTCCTTGTGCTGAGGCACCATGCAGGGAACTTGGCTGTCAGCTTCATATTTAAAAATGAAATTGAGAGGAAAGGAGGGGTGAAATCTCACAATAGCTTGTACCTCTGGTTCTCTTGTCTCGGAGTGGACAAAGTGATCACTTATCACAGAGTCCAGTGTATCCCTCCACTTCTCACTACTCCTTAAGTTGCCCGCTTCTTTGGAGAATAAGCACAAACTCCCTTAATCACTCCCCCCCCCCTTCAATCTTTAATTTAAAAGATACTGACTGGATTCAGTTTATGAAGTAATCATCTTCTAGTTCTCAAAAGTTTTTCAAAAATTGCTAGGACCTAAGGCAACTTACTTCTCCGAGCGCTGCTGACCATGAAAATTGTTCTCTTGCTTAATTACTTCTGTATGTCACACCAGAGAACTCTCTGCTCTGCAAACCAGTGAACCTTACATTATTCCACACAAGGAAAGTTATACGCATGCCAGAAAACTCAGCACTTCTTCTTCTTTTTTTTGTCACCAAGACCTCAAAGCTCCACGCCTTTCATGGTGGGAATTGGCTTACTTCATAGCTCATCAGAGTTTAAAGGGCTGCTTTTATGTCTGCTGCCATTGCCAGAAGATACTCAATCCGGATACTCATGGAGTGTTCCTGCATTACTGTTTGGATGTTGCTGACTGGCCTCATGCAGCTTTTCACAAGGCAGTCCACTGTTCTATGTTATCGCAGACCATCACTCTGCAATATGCTTTCTATTCTCTAATATGTGTCACGTAGAGTCATAAAGAATAATGAGAGTTCCATTTTCTATAACTGCAATTCCTCTAAGTACTCATCTGCACATTCAAGCACCCCTCCCTTTGAGCCTCTTATCGCATCAAGCTCCTTAACCCTACTCTCTGAAGGGGCATCTGTAATAGGAAGGAACAGCCCAACCACATGACCAACTTTAGAATGTTCTAGAGTTTTAGCCTTCATGGGCACAAATCTGTGAATCTGAATGTACTGGTTAGAAGTACACATCTAATCATTGTTATTTCTCCTAAGATTACATGGGATTTACAATTACCTATATTATTTCTTCATGTGATTTTCACTGTCATTAGAGACACCTTACGAGAATCAGGATTACATTGTATTATATTTGTGCACAGTTCATGTATGAGTACAGAAATCAACATTTAAACACTAGTTGCAACCACCATTGCCTTGCTTACATCTTTATATTTTAAATGAAGTTATTTTATTTATCTTTTTCCTGCAGCCAAGACTAAGATTATTAATATTACAAATATACTGCCATACAAAGCCACTCTGCACGTAACAGTAGTTTAGCCACCCATACTATGGAAGTTTTACCAGTACATATTACCTTTTCACTCATTCATTCAGATCTCAATTAACACAAGTATCCACCTACTTTATACATGATGTTTCCTTCTTCAATTAACTTCTGTAGAAGGATAATCAGAATATCAGGTTTTGAAGTAGCCATGGCCCATGCTGCATTTCCTGAAATAAGTAAAATTAACACTTAAATGCATTCTAAGAAATCTTTCAAATGATTGGCAAGTCCTATATTTATATAACTCAACAGTGCCTCTTAGCTGACGGTATCAGGAGTGTCGTCGTCCCCCCCCCCAAATTTTTATCCAAATATGAAGCTTTACAGAATAATGGTTTGTCTGGCTGGAACAAACCAGCTCTTTTGCAAATGAAGAACACAGTTAAGAAGGCAATCTTAGCTTTTAGGCTGTTGTTGAATTTTCAGGCTAAATCCTGACATGAAAAAGGGATGTTGCTTGCAAGTAGATCAACTATTTCCACAAAGTAGCTGCCTATTCATGATCCAAGAGTCCCATAAAAAGTGGGATGCTTTAGTCTGTCTTCCAACAATCTCAGGAGGCCTTGCTGCTCTCAAACCTACATCTTTGAAATGGATTCTTCAGGCTCTGAAACTCAAGGTGCCATAGAACAGTTTCCCTGTACTGGATTATATTAGCATGCCTTGCTGCTTTTTGGAATTCCGTGTATGTCACTACAGCTATCTCTTGAAACCTGGGTATTCAGATGTATTGTTTAAATCAACACATTCTAGGATTTTCACAGGTTTTACTAAGCCTACCGTGTTTTTCTTTTGACCCCGGAAATAAGCGCTTGACCTTATTTTCGGGGAGGTCTTATTATTTTTGAGGTGCATGAGGCAGCGAGCGTGGTCACCTCATGGCTGCTGCTGTATTTTGGGGAGGGGTTATTTTCGGGGAAACAGGGTATATTTTGAGGGCTGAAAAAGAAAACCCAAACTTTTTTTGTTTTGACACTTGGACTGAAAGAGAGCGGCTCTTGGCTTACAAGTACCTAAGTGTATTTGCCACCTTAGCACTTGTGGAAGTGTGGAAATATCTTTCCTCAACTAGAGTTCTTCCCAAGAAGAAATGGACCCTACCTCACTGTTCTGGATAGTGGGAAGCAAAAGCAGCACAGGCGAATCGCAGTCTGCAAAGCCATTCCTAGTATGGAGGTCATCACCCAGAGTCAGGAGGAAGTCAGGGTCTCAGTGAGAAGACCCAAGGTGAAGGTAAACCCAAGCAAGTTGGATGCGTTGTCTAGGAATCATCTGCCTCCTTGTTTGTCCCAGTGATTAAAGACATTAACAATACAAGAGTTGTCTGAGTTAAATCAAATCAAGTTAGACTATTGTTTTTATTGCTCTGTTCCTGAATGCTTTGAGTCCGTTGTTGAAGTGGGCAGTCTGTATAAATAACTTAACAAATTAACCCTGGAGGAGGAGTACTTCCCCAAGGGAGCAGGTACAGAACTTTTAGACAAATGATTTCTGTTGGATTGTCATGTCTAACCCTACTTGCACAAGGAAAACCTGAAGCAATCGTCCAGACTTCTAGGATAGAGTACTGCAATGTGCTTTACTTGGGGCTATATTTTAAAACTATTTGATAGTGACAATTAATACAAAATGCACAGCCCACTTGGGGGTGCAGTCTCTGGAAATGACCAGCGTAGCTAGTCAGGGCACTGTATTGGTAGCCAGTGGACTTTTGGTTAGAATTTCAATAGCTAGCCATTACTTTTAAAAATTCTACATGATTCTACGTAACCTAGATATGCTTGGAACTGAAGACAAGCGATCTATCCTGGATATATATTAGACAGTGATCACAGAGATTTATGGGTGGAGGGCTTTGTCTCTCTCTCTCTCTATGCTCCATCCTGAAGGAACAGCCTTCCCCGATAGCTTTCACAGAAGAACATTCGGAGTGCAATGTTGCCAGGCATTACCAGGGGAGGGATCTTAATATAACTTTAATGAAAATATTTATTTTGTATTAGTGTTAATGGGTTATGCACCACTGAAAGTCCACGTGGAGTTGGCAGCCTAGTAAGAAACTTAGCAATGTGGAATAACCTATTTCTGTCTGGTTCTTGGATGACTCCATTCTTTCTAATCTTATTTTGTTTCTATTATAGCTGCTAATTTTTCATGATCTGTAAAAGAGATATATAACCCTCAGGGGTCTACGCTCTAAAAAACAGACAGATTTTGAAATTTTATATGAATTAATTGAACTATTAATCTGATTATTCTTCATGTGTTTAATAATTCTACCTTTTTTTTTGTCACATTTGTAATTACAATTCAGCAATTAAGTTTGGAGGTGCTTGGGAGTTAATGCCCAAGCTTTAGAGACTTACAGGCTAAGAATTTAACTTAAAATACATAACATTTGAATTGCTAGAAATCTTAGTTTATTTAGGATAGGCATAATATTAGTACTAAAATCAGAGTGATAAAACAGTCTAGTGCAAATGGTTTGGGCTTTGAAACATTCCTAAACAAAACCATTTTATTTTCTTACCACCTTTCACTGACCTAACTTGGCTCCTTTTCGAAGCAAGGTGACTACCACTGATGTATTTCGACATCCAATGGCTCTGTCCAGCGGGCGCATTCCGCTATTATCAACGTGCTCAATTACGGCTCCCTTGTCCACTAAATACTGTACCTGTAAACAATAAAAATGTAAAAGCAATAAAGCTTTTTTTTAAAATCAACAACATTACTTTGTGGTAACTGTTGCAACCACTCAATCCTCAATTTGAAACAATACAAAAGGGAACACTTATTTCATGTATTTGTTTTGTATATCGATTTCCTACTACTGTAACGCTTAGATTACTTGATCAGCTCTACAGCTGTTTTTCCAGGACGCGTAAACTTGAAAGAAAAGTTTTAATTAATATTTCTTAATGTATTCCATCAAGTTTCAAGAAACCTTTGGCATAACTTGGTTTGTAAATTACAATATTTTCTACAGGCAGGCATGGCATTTAAAAACCACCAGGTACTTAACCATTTATGTTACTAATATCCAGACCTTAACCATAAAATACCCTAAGCATTTTTTATACTTTTATACTTGGTTAATTCAAAGCACAGCGGCCTGCACAATTTTGCTCAAGCCTAGACTTGCACCTGTGTCATCTCTTCTGCAGAAGCTGTGGGTACAATTCACAGTGCTGGTTATCACCTTTAAAGCCCTACATGGCTTAGGATCAGGTTATTTGAAGCTCCACGTCTCCCTTATTATATCCACCCATCCCCACCAGTGTGGGAAGGCAGGGAATGCTACTGGTTTCATCAGTTAGGGATTGTCATCTAGTGGAACCACAAAAAAAGGGTCTTCTCAGTGATGGCCCCTTTGTCATGGAACATCATTCCCCCCAGACCTGAGATACGGTTGGTCCCCAACTCTGCTCTTTTCCCAAAAGGCCATAAAAACATTGCTTTGTTAGTAGGCCTGGGGACAACAAATGGAAATGGAGTTAATTAATTGGCTAATCTAATTGTGTTGTTCTGCCATGAGGGGTGGCTGTAGGGTTTTTTTATTATATGATGGATCTTTTAAATTTTTAAATGTTGTAAGCTGTCTGGAGTCACCTGCATGTGCATTGGGCATCTATATACATTTGTTAAAGATGAATAAATAGTTCTGCAGCTAGACTGTTGTTAAAGGCATCCATGCTATATGGAAGTGTACAATCTACAAATATATAAAGTACAAACTACAAAAAATAATACCAAATATATACTCAAGCACTTTGAGGCATGTTTTTTTGCATCTCATCTACTGAAATCACAATAAACAATGCAATTTTGATGTTAGTCAGCAGGGGGAAAAACAGGTTATGATGTTATTCATTTCCGTATTTTGATCTGATGTTGTGACACAGCATTGAAGGTATTTTAATTGAGAATCAGATGAGCATGCATTTCTAAATGACTCAACATTAAATAGCAGTTACATTAAAAAAAAATCTGTTCAATGTATTTCCTGCATCTACCCAAAAAAAAGCAGTATGAATTTACTTAAATGGTATTCAAATGGATAAGATACCGATAGTTTTACTTGATTTCAGGTAGTGAAATTGACAGAGAAGATAAAATGCATTCTGGCTTACAATATCTGAGTCTCCATAGAATGCTGCTAGATCCAAAGGTGTCCTTCCATTCTTGTCTGTTTGTCCTATTTTGGCATCTTTTTCAACCAAATATTGGACTACACTCTTATGTCCTTTGAGGCACGCCCAGCTTAATGCTGTCAGGCCTTCCTTGTCCACTAATGAAATATCAGCACCTACATGCAAAAAAAAAAAAATTGAGTGAGAAAATGTTTTTTTTTAATATTAAGCTGATATTCATATATGATATTTTTTCATTTAACTTCTTGACTTTCCCTAGAAAGCTCACAACACACACTGTTTAATTTCAACTGGAGTTTTGGTCTTTGCCTGGATCCATAAAAGTCAATCTATGTTCAGAAATACAGCGATAATAAATACTACCTATATTAGAATAACTGGAAAAATAAGGTCATTTGAACAAAAAAGTATTAGGGAAGGTTTTCATTGTACCTTTAGAGACTAGAAATTCAACAGTACTCAGATGTCCTTCACAAGATGCCACCATGAGGGGTGTCCTGCTTTGCCTGTCACTTAAATTTATATCAGCACCATGTTCCAATAGAAGCTTTGCTATCTGGAAAAATGAAACAAACCCTCATTAGTCCTGCTGCAAAGTCACAATCATTGAAAACAAAAGAAATTCATGTCCTTCACATGAATATCTGAACCTACATAATCTCTGGACAGCTGACTGAAACAAATTTAAACCACAAAATACAAATTTCTCCTAACCATACTTGACCAGAGGGTAGTAGGGAGCTTCCAGAAGTAAAGATGTGACCCAGAAGTTATTTGAGATGTCCCAGAAATAATTATCTGGCAAAATAGCCCTATATAGCCACCTCAAGGATATACATCAAAGGATATATTATGAGAACCACTCGTCTGCAACTGAGAACACCGACAGCTTATGCACCGGAGACAAATTCATTGTGTGTCCAATCATGCTTGACCAATAAAGAATTCTCTCCTCTCCTCTCCTCTCCTCTCCTCTCCTCTCCTCTCCCCTCCCCTCCCTACTCTTTCCTAAATCAACTAGTTTTACACATTTGTACTTATATCTAAACAAAGCCAGGCTTTCGTTAACTCATCAGATTTCCTTTTGATTTCCAAAATGGCTACTCTGAGTTGACATTATGGATCTTTCCTTCATTCTGTCAATGAAACTGTTTTATGCATAACGGTCTAGCCCCACCTGCCAGTGCCCCTGACGCACGGCACAGAAAAGCGGAGGTATCCCTCTCTTATTAGGTCTTGTAACTAGAGCCCCGTGTTCAAGTAACAGCTCACACGCTTCCAGTTTTCCTCTCCCAGCAGCAGCAGTCAATGCTAAAAATTAAAGAAAAAAGGGGGGGAAGTATTATATAGGATTTAAAGGGGACCAGAAACTTTAAGAAAAAAACGTAAGCACATTCTATGTATTACGGCTACATTGAGCATATAATTAAATGATAAAAGGGAACTTCCCTATAGCATCAGATTTTAACTTTCCTTATAATTATAGAGAGGAAAATAATTCAGTTTGTTTGTATTAAAAATTAGAACTCTCGTCCATATTTTAATAGGGTTATTTGACTCAACCTAAATTAAAAATATGCTTGAAGCTTTATCTAAAATACTACACGAAATACACTTTTAAAAACATGTCATTTGGCATTGGGAATAACTCTACTTATTTTAGGATTGTGCTGACCCAAGCAGTCTGACAGTTGTATTTATACTTTCTAACTGATCACTATGGGTAGAGTAAGGCGTCGTAAAAACAGAACGCAGACCTGTCTTCTATCTCAGTATTGCTCATAGCTCTAAGGTCACTTAAGATACAAAAACAATGAATCTCAAGTATACCATATTGGGGGAAAAGCAAGGCCGAAGATTAGTTTGCACTGGGCTTAAACAAACAAGTTCCTCTAGGGGGGAAAAAAATGCTCAGGAATGCTAACCATTCTAGTTGAAAAACCCCATCTCTAATCTCTCCGATGAATTCTGACTTTAGAAAAAGAAGTTTAAATGAAAATCTAAACAAGAAGCTGATGCAAAATGGAAAATGTGAGACCGACCCATTAGACCAGAGGAATGCTGCCACAAATGTTGAAAAAAAGTTGGGGTGAAGGAAAGGACATTTTTCAGTTAAACGATTCGAACAGCTGAAAACTGCTGCACTCAATATAAAGCTGTCTGATTTGCTTTACTGTATCTCACATGGCATTTCAAATAATCTCCGTTTCACAATTGTTGGCTTTTGTGCACCTTCTGATACAGTGGAGCAAAACGTATTGGAATTTAATTTCTAGCATACATCTTTTCTGGCCGTAGAGGACAGCAGATTTTGCACTACTGAATCAGGCCAAGACTGATTCAGTGTTTTCCATCCTGACCCCAGAATTCCAAGCAGATGTTTTGTTTTTTTTGTCCAACCCGAGATAGAATTTTGCAAACTTCTGCAAGTCAAACACAGCCTCCATTGAACACTGAGCACCCTTCCATTCTCAGATACTGGTCTAGTGTTGCACATTACATAATTAGACAGACCCACTGAAAAAAGAAAAGGATAATTCCTTAATCAAACAAAAAAATCAGACAAAGAAATGGAAATTAATGCTTTGAGCCTCACTATACATGGGGACAATCAGAAATACTAATCAGATGTAAACATTAAAATGATAAGAAGCTGCATTTTCTTCATTTACTTAAGTACACTTTCATTGCACACTTTCCACAAAGAAATGAGAAGAGGTTCTGACAAAAGAAGCAAGCAAACTTTAAAATAAACAAGCACTGCCATGACCCAAAAAATAAATAAAAAATGAATGTTTTAAGTCTGACATTGCTTCACAGAAGGTCACAGCCTTAAAAAGTTCAGTTCTCTATTATTCATGCTTATCATGAGTATTAATACCATGACATAGTCACCCTGGCACTATCATTGCTATCACTACAATCAATCCCCAGATTTTCAATAGTGAATTAAGCTTGGTAATTGTGTGTCCTCCCGACTCCCCCTTATTGGTAAGCATTGCTCTAAATCTGCACAATTCACTCAGCTTTTACAATGTACAATTGTTTGGAAAGGTTTAAAAAAAAAAACACCTTTAGCACATATACCTGTTTCTCCCCACAAAGTATCTGTTTCATTGATGTCGATTTTAGGCTCCTTGTCAATTCTTATCAAAAAACGAATGACCTAAGAGAAGAAAAATGGAAAGGGGGGGGGAGGAGAGGAAGGGAGGAGAAACATTTGATGAAGTTCATCAAATCATGAGTTTGCTCAACTGTTGCACTTCATTACTGTGAACGATGCTTGTGTAAACACTGGGTTTCAATTAAAGGATATATTATACATACATTGTACTGAATTAAATTAACAGCAAAGCTGACGCAGATGTAGCTTGTGAATAAAGCAGGTCTTTTTGCCTTTTAGCTTTGAAAAGTTCTAAATTAAAACGCCCCAATATTCATCAACTAGGTCAACCTTCACCACGGACCGCCTTTAAATACCTTTTCCGGCTACGAACCATGACCTCAGACCCCCAAGACGTAACTCAAGATTTAAATCATAACATTTCTTCAAAAGCCTTCGTGGATGACATTGGGGGCCCCCGGAGTCCTCAGACCACAGATTGAGAACTACTGAACTAGATTATCATCAGGAGTGGCTAATAGATTGTCTCAGAAGACAATGTGCCTATTATTGGTATCTTATTCTCTGCAATGTGCAGCTATAGGAATACACTTGTTTTTCATTAAAGTGGCAATAAGTCCCAACAGACGTTTGCATAAAAAAATAAAAATCAAACAGGGAAATACTTAGATTATTCTGAGTATGATGCTCTTGAAGTCTGAAACCATTGTTAACAATTAAATACAACCTTGAAAACATAACAGCTGTAGTCAATGTTGTTTGACTTCTGCAATTAATCAATATTCAATGTAATTACGTTGAACTTCGTATAGAAAACAATTGGATTGGGTTTGGATGGTTTTATAGAACTTTATGGAAAAGAAATCTGGCTAAAGCTAAATGTATACAATGCAAACCACAAGTGAGGTATATATGTTAGAGAACTGTAGCTGGGGAATTAAGAGATTCAAAATCTGGAAAATAGCTGGGTGAATTATTAAGACTGTCTAAGTTCTAATGAGTAAGACTTATTAGAGAAAAAAAGCAAAAGTATAAACAAAGAATTCTTTCCAATTTCAAAGGTGAATCCTATATATAGACAATCGGGAAGATTTAATAAGGCAGGTAACGTCCTCCATCCCCTGGATCAGAGGTTGCCACTTAGAAGGGCCAAAGAAACGTGGTTTCCCATTACCCCCTGCTGTCGGGTGGTATCTCTCCTCCGTCACAGCTCATCAAAGTCTGCTATTCATTACTATGCAGGTATGACTCAGTCCTTTTTTCTTTTGGATATTATACATTCAAAGATAATACGATCATTTTCTCACAATGTATTCATCACCGTTCTCCAACCAATTCCTCCTTCTTGGTGAGAAGTTAAGTTCAGTATACTCTTGTGCTTTTTGACAGGGGTGAAATCCCACCGGTTCGCACCGGTTCTATAGAGTAGGTTGCAAGCAGCTGGTGACATCATAGAACCGGTTCTCTTCAAATCTGTTAAACCTGTTCAATCTGTTGCTGGTGCCATTTTGTGTGCTTTTGCATTGTGTGTGAGTCAGTACAGCT
>JANHFT010003125.1:92395-102560 GCA_032467955.1 Pseudoxenodon macrops | reverse complement strand
TTAAGAGTTTTAACAGGACCGGTTCTATGACGTCACCAGCTGCTTGCAACCTACTCTATAGAACCGGGCCGAACCGGCAGGATTTCACCCCTGGTTCGGAGTAACATTCCTAACCAAGTAAGACTCCTAGGCAGGCAGTTCCTCAAAGATCCATTTCATTAGAGGTGTCATATTGGCATATCTGGAAAAAAACCAAATCTGAAAGTTCCCGAGTTTTCCCCACCCAAAAGAACGTCAAAGTCCCATCCCCTGCACCTACATGTCCATCACATGATCCAATCGATCCCCTGTCCTAACTGGAGATGTTTCCCAGTCAAACACCTCCAGGTGCAGGCTGAATGTCCTTGACTCCCAGAGAAAAGAATTTTGTTATGGCTAAATAACTCTACCAACTCCCCACCACCATTTTCCCACAGCACTTAGTGTGGCATCCCTGAAGACCCAAAGAAGAAGATGGCCTCCAGGGCTGACATACTGACTTGCCTTTCAATATTGGTGGGAGTGATCTTGGTGGTTCTTTGTTTGGGCTGTTCTTTACTATTAGCTAGTTTGTCTGAGTTGGCAGCTCCTTGACTGGGTATTGTTGGGACAACACCAAGCACCTCGCAGAGGACTCTTGCACAATGTTGACTGCATTAGCAATCAGGTCTGTGAACGGGTGAATTATTTCCCAGTGATGAAAGTATGGTGTGCCAATGCCATTGGCTAATTGCTTTAATGGTTGCAGAGTGGAGGTCTCCTGTCTTCAAAGATGCAAAGCCCTGCCAAACAATATGGTATAAAGGTTAACATTGTTTCGGGTTGTAGGAAGTAAACTCACCCCTCTCTTAGAAAATGAAATATTTTGGGAAATATTAAAAAGGCAGGATATTATATTTCCTTGGATGAGACATGGAGAAACATGTTTTTAGGCAGGAAACACTCACTCTTAATAGCCCCCACCTTTAAGACCATTAAGGACAGAGCCCAGTTCACTCATTCCTCCCACATTTGTCAATGGGCTATTAGGAGGCCTGAGCCAGTCTATTCTACACAACGAAGATCTACCCCCTTCAGGAAGACCCATCTAGCAAACAGAAACTCAATGGCACCTGGGAATATTACATCAGCCAAGCCTGGGATGCAGACAAAAGCCTACAGAGTTGCCCATGCATGGCCCCTGGGAGTCTGACTACCAATCAGAGTGCATTTCTTATACAGGAACAGGAAGAGAGGGTATAAAAAACTCAGGGGCTCACAGCAACACTTTCTTTTTTGCTTTTTTCTTCTTCTTCAACATCTTGAAGCATGTGATCGCCTTTTCTGTCCATGAACTCAAGCCATGTGAGTTAAACCATTAAACCATCTTTCCAAGCAGTCTCCATGTTTCCAGTGTCTTTTTCCCCACTTGGAACTGAAGCCAGATGGACATTTTCTTCCAACTGGGTGTTATTCACTTTCTTAGCTTGAGTTTCCTTTAAAGCAGATCTCCACAAACTGTAACTTGATTCCCTGTGATCTTGAGGAAAGGTTGCACTCTGGGCTGTTTCTGCAAACACAAAGGAAGACTCAGCACTATGAAGCTGGGCTCAAGACTGGCAACTCCAAATCTCAAGCAACAAATTGCACATTAATAAAAAAAATCAGAATACAAAATACAAATTATGAACTAGTAGACGAACCTCACTCTGTCAAAGACCTTGGAGTACTCATCTCAAACGATCTAAGTCCCAAAGCTCACTGTAACAGCATTGCCAAAAAAGCATTAAGAGTTGTAAATCTAATCTTGGGTAGCTTCTTCTCTGGTAACATTGAACTGCTAACTAAGGCATGCAAAACTTTTGCTAGACCAATTCTTGAATACATATCATCTGTCTGGAACCCATACTACATATTGGACATTAACACAATTGAACGAGTCCAGAGATATTTCACAGGAAGAGTCCTCCACTCCTCTGCTCGAAATAAAATACCTTATACTACCAGGCCTGAAATTTTAGGCTTACACAACTTAGAATTTCGCTGACTTTGTTCTAACATAAGCATAGCACATAAAACCATCTGCTACAATGTCCTTCCTGTCAATGAATACTTCAGCTTCAACCAAAACAATACAAGAGCACATAATAGATATAAACGTATAGTAAACCACTCCAAACCTGATTGCAGAAAATACAACTTCAGCAACAGAATTGTCAATGCCTGGAATGCACTACCTGACTCTGTGGTTTATTCCCCAAACCCCGAAAACTTTAACCTTAGACTATCTACTGTCGACCTCAACCTATTCCTAAGAGATCTTTAAGGGGCGTGCATAAGCGCACCAGCGTGCTTACCATCCCTGTCCTATTGTTTCCTTTTATCTGAATCCATCTCTTGTATCCATAATCTTGTTTACACTTGTATCTGTTTTCTAATATACAGTATGCGTGACAAAAATAAATAAATAAATAAATAAAATGCTAGAAAATAGGAAAAGTGGGAATGGTTAGCAGCGTTACCTAAAAGAAATATGGGTATCATAATTACTATTAAACACACATGTGTTACAAAAGAAAGTGCTCAGCCACAGGAATCAAGTAAACATACCTCGGGCTTGTGTTTGTCTTATCACGTAACCACAACTTGTTTTTATGTCAAGTTGTCTGCAGCAGGTGCCAGAGTTTAAACCACATAAATGCATTTGGTACCTTCAACAGCTGTGACTGGGCTGCAGCGAGATTCCAAATGTTCAGGAGAAGTTATACAAAACGTCTGTCTCAGATGGCTAAGAGCAGCTCCAGAATCTAAAACATCTACTTGCCCCGACGTTAAATTGGGTCACAAGTGACACCCATTTGTAACTTAATATGATAGGGATTGGAGGGATAGGCAGAAAGAAGGGATATTTGGAACCTGGCTTTGTAATTCCAGCAGATTTAAAAGGAAATGGCTACACAGAATTTGCTATTCTGCCGAGAAGCAAGCACAAATGTAATTTTGATCGATAGACTAAGAGAATTTGATTGTGTACCCTTCACACAGCTTTACACAGCTAACTAATGTGTTTTTTGAGTCAAGAACAAAAAAACACCTTTCAGTTTCTCTTTCTTTTTCTGAGATGGAAAATCCGAACAGAAAAACAGCAAAATCTACATCTACATGGATATGGCTGTATGTAACCCACAATGATAAAACAATTTCAGCATCAGATGGAAGGGGCTTTACATGAAGCATTTTTAAAGCTGCATTTTTAATTACACCATGCTAGGAATACACAAGCGCTGTAGTAGGCTTTCTGTGGCACATCAAAGGTCACACTTCAAAAGTAGAGAGGACTAACGCATATTTGGAGACAGGTTCATATGACGAGGGGTGGGATGGATGTCTTAAGGCTCAAGCCCTTGTAGGGTTAATGTCGCCTAATTTGCTTCTAGTTCTAAAAAAATGAGAAAAGGGGGGAAATATTTGGCCTCCTCTTTTGTGAGAATGCTCTGGGGCTACATACTCTAAGTCAGAAGTCAGTTCCTACCGATTTGGACTGGTTCTATTGAGTAGGTAGTAAGCTGCTGGTGACATCATGGAACCGATTCTGGTCCGTGGACGCCGCCATCTTTTTTTTGAATTTTTCTTTGGGGGGAAAATGTTTTACATTTTTTTCTGGTTTTTCTTCTTCTTCTGGACATGCGCAGAAGCCGAATTTCTGGCACTGTGCATGCATCGCCATCTTGTTTTCAGCCCCTTTTTTTGGGATTTTTTTGTACTGCACATGCACACATGGGCGTGTAAAGCGCGTGCTTGCCCACGAGGAGCACCCACGCGGCACAGGATAAAGCAAAACAGCGGTGAGGTAAGTTAGAACCCACCCCTGTTCTAAGTGCTTGGCTACAAGTAAACTGAGTCACAATTTTGGTAACCTGTTTCATAGCTATATGGTTGAAAATAAGTCCGGGACTTTGTACGATCCTATGTCTTTGAGTAATTGCCAGTAAACAGTGATTAAACAACCGTTGGCACAATAAGTCCATCATTATCTTATGAAAATGAATAGAATTGAAATGTGAACATGCCTCATTTATTACTATATTATTTTCATAATGACCGATGATGGTGGTAAATAAAGTTTCGTGACTCTATTTTCTTTTTTTCCTTCTTGCAAAAAAGCAATTTATTTTTTACACTAAGGAATTTTACTAATTAACTTTGTAAAATTGAATTGATTTACAAAGATTGTGTATGATGATAAAGCCAATTATTTTAATCCAAAATTTGTTTAAGGAAACATAACCTGGTATGCATATTATGCCATAATTTATTAGTCATAGTTCATAAAAAAAAAGCCACAATAGGATAAGGCAGAAATCATGAATTACAAAGAACATTTAAACAAAATGACATAGTTCAGACATAATATTAAACAATATGAATGAATTCTTATAATATACAACCATTTATACTGTACAGTTTTATAAGTCTGATAAATAAAAAAAATGTAACTTAGTGCTATATCCGTAGGTTGTTCTGATTATTAGAATGTAACTTTCAACTTTTAGAGAAGGATGATAGCATAGGAATTTTGTCTATAGCTTGACAAATATCGCCAGAGTCATCTGTGTCATTTATTTTATAGCTGGGTCTATAGAATTAATTATGTGCTGTGCAATATAGGCTTATTGTTAAAGGTCTTCCAAGATTTCTTTACAGTATGACATTCAAAGGGAACAGATTACATATTAGTAAAATCGGAACAAAAATTGTATAGAGCAATGTTTCTCAATTACGGCAAATTTAAGTTATGTGGACTTCAAATCCCAGAATTCCCAGGCGGTGGGAATTGAAGCTCACACATCTTTAAATTGCCAAGGTTGAGAAACTCTGCTATAAAGGAATATATCTGCACTGCAGTAGATCCAACCTTGTCTTCTTCTTTTCCTGTGAGAAAGAGAAGCACCAAAGTTTAATTTAAAAATAGGAACAGGCTGTTTGAATTAAAGGTATAAAGCTTATACTCAGAACCCATCAAATGAATGAATGAATACAAGTGTATGTGTGTGTATATGATGTTTATGCAGATTTTCAATTATCTAGGTCAGGGGTCGGCAACCTTAAACACTCAAAGAGCCACTTGGAGCCGTTTTCCATAAAAAACAACAACAGTTGGAGCCACAAAACCTGGGTGGGCGTGGCCAACTCGATGTCACTCACTCCCACCCGGACACATGACTCCCCCAGCCGTGCCTACCCAGGTTTTGTGGCTCTGAGTGTTTTGTATGGGAAATAGGTAACTCCCGCTCTATCTCTCCCCCCCCTCATCTTTCTCCCTCTATCTCCCTCTCTGTATCTATCTCTCATCTTTCTTTTTCTTTTTCTTATCTCCCTCTCCCTCTTATCTTTCTCTTATCTTATCCCTCTCCCTCTCATCCCTTGTCTGTATCTTTCTGTCCCTTCTCTTTCTGTGTGTGTGTGTGTGTGTGTGTGTGTGTCTGTCTGTCTGTCTGTCTGTCTGTCTCTCTTTTGCTTAATTCCTCTGTGCCTGCCTCATTGTCGGAAAGCCCTTGCAGCCCTGGGCTGGCAGAGCGCAACGTGCTGCGGAGGTTTCTCTCCCTCTCCTCTCGTGCGCACCCTCCCAACTTCACCATAGCTGGTCAGGGGGGCGAGAGAGGGGGAGGAGGAGGGAAGCATCCACCGCTCATTGCTCTGCCAGCCTGGCTTTCCAAAAGGAAGAAAAAACAAGTGACCAGCTCCAAAGATAGCACGCAAAGCTGCAGGGCTTTCCGACAGTGAGAACAGGCACACACAGTGACTCTCTTTCTGTCTATATCTCTCTCTCTCCCCATCTCCCTATCTTCCCCTCTCTCTTCCCCCTCTGTGTATCACTCTGTATTTATCTCTCTATGTCTCTCCCCCCCTTTCTCTCTCTGCCATGGCTGGGCCAAGCCAGCAAGCTCTTCTTGGGGCACTTCACTATGTCTTTTATTGGTTCTTTTTGGAAATCCAGGCTGGCAGAGGAACAATCGATCGCTAGCTGCGGCAGAAGTTTCCGTTCGGCCAACCCTCCTCCTGCCCTTGCAACCTCCTGGCTCGCTTAGGGAGGACACCCTTCCTAAGTGAGCTTCTGCCCGCCCCACACATGCCTTTCCTGCGCTTTGGTGCGTCCTTGAGGGTCTCCCCACACGTGTGCATGCTCCTGGCTCAGCCACAGCCAGCCAGGAGGTTGCGAGGGGAGGAGCGTCGCCCAAAGGGAAGTCTCCACCACGGCTGGCAATCGTTCCTCAGCCCGGATTTCCAAAAATACCCAAAAAAGAAATAAAAGGGGCAAGGGGCAGGGACAACCAGTGATGGGACAGGGAGCCACAGCAGAGGGCCCAAAGAGCCACATGTGGCTCCGGAGCCACGGGTTGCCGACTCCCGATCTAGGTTATGGTTCTCCCAAAAGTGCATTTCCAAAAGGTAACTGGGATTTCTTGGTTTTTTCTTTTCTTTTCTTTGAAAACATTTCACTTCTCATCCAAGAAGTTTCTTCAGTTCATGTTCAGTTAAAACTCCAGTTCAAACTTCATTTTCCGTTTGGAAAAGCACCTTTGGGTATACGGCACAACTTTTAACAAACTGGCTGATTGAATTAGACATGGTGAAATTACAATATACACTCAGCCGTAGAAAAATGTAATGCATGCAGCTGTACAGCAATTCATAGTTATTCACGGCCCTTGATTCCTTCCACCTGAAGACTACATTGTGATCTAGGCAGGAAACTAAGTAACCTTTAATGTTAAATATAATAGATAGCCTGCACAGAGATTAAGCTGCTAACTATTTGATGAATGTTATGTGTGATATATATATATATATATATATATATATATATAATGCATTACATTCATCACATTCTTGTTCTAAGAATAAAGGGACTGGGTGTAGTTTCAATTATAAATAGTATTTTGAAGGGGATTATATTTTAATTCATTCCACACAGTCAGAAGTGTTGGTATTTACAGTGATTTACAGAATATATTACATGTTTCCAATATTCTTTTGATGTGGTATTTTAAGCAGGAACCTGGGCTTTGTAATTTTTCCCTTTATATTTTTGCCATCTTAACTGTTTTCAGTTAAGTTTAAGAAGTTAATATGAAATGAAGCTGCATGTAAACAATAAAACATAGATGTTATTTGTATTCTTAAAAATTCAGTTTAAGTTTCCTTCTATATAATTTCTATCCTAATAACATGTTAAAGGCAGTATACCAATTAACACAAACTTGGGATTCAGCTTTATGACTGTCAGAGGTATTATTGATTCAGGCCTCAAGTCATGCCTTTATTCCAGATGTGGAAATGCATTTATTTGTATGTCCAATCAATTTAGGCACTATCTCACACATATGTGATTTTAAAACTAAATAGCTATAAAATATAAACACAAAGGCTATGAACAGACTGAATATATTAAGACAGTTCACATAACTTAAAATACCCAACCAAGCAAAAATGTTTGAAACTTTGATATCATTTCAAAGTTGACACCAGTCACATTTCCATTCCCTCTAAAGATAGAACATATATCTAAAGATATGTTTTTTTTAATTTTCACATAAATAGAAGTGAGAGAAGGATCAACTCTCCATGAAAAGCCCAAGATAACATAATAACAGAGTTGGAAGGGACCTTGGAGGTCTTCTAGTCCAACTCCCTATCAGGAAATCCTGTAATATTTCAGACAAATGGTTGTCCAATCTTTTCTTTAAAATTTCTGGTGTTTGAGCATCCACAACTTCTGGAGGCAAGTTGTTCCACTGATTAATTGTTCTATCACTAAATTTATGCTTAGTTCTAGGTTGCTTCTCTCCTTGATTATTTTTCATCCATTGCTTCTTGTCCTGCCTTCAAGATGTAGTATGCCATTTTTTAATTTTAACACTTTGAATTGTATCACTAGGTTCCAAAAGCAAATTAGTCACAATAATGGGACTTACTGTATCCTTTACTTAATCAATGATTCAACAAATAAAAGACATAATTTTATTTCTGACTGTGGGAACCTATATGTATAACATAATCACAAGATGGAAAGGAGGAGAAATAGCAAAGGATTTATGCAGCATAAAAAACACAGCACTGCAGAATTATAAGATGTTATTTCCATTCCTTTTTTTTTAACTACTACTATGCAAAATAGAATCTTTTGAACTGCCAGACATGTCGTCCACTTATCCAGTTGAAATACAGCCTTATATTTCAAAAACATATACTTTAGAAAATTATGTGTTTGAGCTACTGCTAGGTAGTAGAAAATAGATGCAGATAAATCTGAAAGTGTTCGAAAACAGAAACAGCTCTTCCTTTTTGATCTCTGCAGAAGAGGAAAAGGAGCACAGTCTAGGAATGTGATGCTGAGAAGGAATTTATCCAGTTTGCTGGTGTTCCCTTCAAGTGGAAGACTTGTTGAAGACAGAAAGGAAGAAGCCCAATGGACAGACTTAGCCATAGTTTCAATTGGGAAAGTGTGATCACCCTAGAACAAGCCAAGTCCCAAAACACTAGGGAATTTCTAGAAGCCTGTGACAAGTTAGCCATCGATAGACACATAGACATAAACAATATCTATGTTCTTTGCAAAAGAGACAATCAACAAGCTAAAAAGAGAGCAAAAAGACCAAAACACCTCCCCACCAAAAATCACCACCCAGATGAACATAGATTAATTCCAAGATTGATATCAGACCAACAATCAAGCAAACAATACTCCAATCAAGGAACTGCCAACAGTAAACCTCTAAGACCATCCCAGGGCAAGCCATCAAAATATAAACTGAGATTTATTCCATTCTTTACTAATACTGATGATGTTACCTAGTTTGGGCAATGAAACATCTGCAAGAAAACAACCAAGCGCTGAAAGCACCAAGGACCCTAATTTCAACCTGAGCTACAAATATTCTCCTTATAAGAAGCTTTTCTTTCCATGTCATACATTGTCCTACTACTCTTCTGTGCTGAAGTGGATTTTCCAGGAATGGGGGACAATCAGAAACTTGAATAATATGGAATAGCAATTGATGTGTTCCATGTGAAAAGCAATATCTAGAACAGTAATTAAAGAAAGATGTAGACATCAAGAATAGACAAAGGAATCTTTCAAATGTTGTTGAATAAAATTGTTCTTCATTGGGGATATGAAAAGAGCCTCCCCAAAGAATGTGTGCTATTAACACATTTGGGCGTCCCCTGGACAACATTTTACCGCTGAATAATCCTTTCAATCCAGAAGCATCTAAAACATCTGATATGAATAAACAAGCAAACAAACATTGTTCCTCATCAGTTATCTTCACTGGATGGGAATTATAGTTTAGTAACATCTCTAGGGCAAAAATTCCCTGTCTCTGATACATGAATTATGGACCAAACCTATTATTAAGCAGGCTGAAGTAATCTGTGTCATATAGAAAATTGTAGTGCCAAATTCCAATGAAGATACAACCCTACAAAACTTATGGGACACTACTAAAGCCTATATAAGGGGATTAACAATAGCATACGTGGCACGAAAAAACAAGGATAGAAAGAAACAACAAATAGAGTTACAGAGGAAATTAGAAGAATTGGAACTTAAGAGGCAAGAATCTCAGAATAAGAAAATTAAGGAGGAAAAAGAAGTGATTAGGCACAAAACAAACTTAATTTCACAAGAAGAATTGGCTCAAAAACGTAGATCGGCGAAACAGAATTATTTTGAATATGCTAATAAGTCGGGGAGGTGGTTGGCCCACAAACTGAAAAAGGAAAAGGAAAAAAATAAGAATACAACAACTACAGGAGGATGATGGGAATATCTGCTATCAGATGGAAGAGAAAAACAATATTGCACAAGTTTTTTAAGAAATTGTATAGTCAGGATAAGATAGAGAGAGGAGGGGGCATGGCTCGAGCCTCAGTGACACGCTAGGAAACTCGAGGTCCTGGACTTCCGGCGGTGACGTCACGCTGTAGCGGAGCAAGCAAACGGGGCTCCGTGGAGCTTGCACGATTTTCTGTGAAATCCTGAGGCTTTCGGGCAAAGCTGGCTCCTGAAGGGAGCACGAGTGGAGAGGGGATATCTCGAAGCGGCAAGGGAGAAAAGCGATCTCCTGGAAAAGCGAGAGAGACCCTCAGATCAGGAGCGGAAGAAATCGGCATATCAATGGCCGATCCGAAAGCGTGACAA
>JANHFT010003125.1:77124-88534 GCA_032467955.1 Pseudoxenodon macrops | reverse complement strand
TAACTGTCAGGAAATTTCTCCTTAGTTCTAAGTTGCTTCTCTCCTTGATTAGTTTCCATCCATTGCTTCTTGTCCTAATCTCAGGTTCTTTGGAGAATAGCTTGACTCCCTCTTCTTTGTGGCAACCCCTGAGATATTGAATTGTAGCTGGACAGTTACAGTTCTGACTGCTTTCTTGTCCTTCTGTCATGATGTTTCATTTTTGTGGTGGGGGAAAAAACAGCAACAAGCTAATGTCTGGTGACAGAATGGGACAACTTGTTGCAACTAACTCATTCCAATCATCTTGCTCTGGCTGACTTATCACAGAACAACTTGCCACAGGACAATTCAACACAGGACACCTGAAGTGAGGAACAAGTAGAATTGCACTTCACCCAACCTTGAGGACTTCAAACTTGAAATCCTCAAGGCCCTCTGCAATTCACTTGTCCCTCTCTTGAGTTATCCTGCATTGAATTGTCCTGCGGCAAGTTGGCTGGAGCGAGTTGTCCCAGACCCATCTGGACAAATGATTGGAGAGATTAAGAAATTGTGGCCAGGCATGATGGGATTCTAGTTGCAGAAGGCAGACAGAACTCCTATAATGGGGAAATGCCCTTCCTTGGTTTCTGGAGAAAACCCAGCAACTTTCTTTGTAATGCTTCCTCTGCAGTCCAAGCCTTGTCTATAGTATAGGCTTCGTTCCAAAGTCCAACTGATAACTCTAGAACAGGGGTTTCAAACTCACGTCGTCATGGCAGCCTCATGTGACATATTAGGACTTTATCCCCCTTCGCAAAACCAGGCGTGGGAGTGGCCAGTGCGTGACACATTCAGACCGCGAGTCAGGAGTTTGACAGCCCTGCTCTAGAAGGTGACAAGGAGGTGCTTAGGAAAGGACAAACACCATCTCTAGAAAATGCTTAACCTTGGAATTAATGCAGATTGCCAGAGCAGCCCATTTGTGGCCCTAAATTTACCTACAATTTGTTTTAATACCCAATTTGCCACCCCTTCCACTTCCTAGTTTTGCATTCCATCATTTTCTAGCAAAGAAAATTCTAATGTCTATTGTGATCGCTCTGTTCTTTGTCATTTATAAGCATAATCCAATCTAAAGCTTTGTTTAAGTCACAGTCTATCACCATAATATAGTGGTTTTTTTTGGAGATTTGGGGATTGTTTATATCTGAATTTGTGATTCAGAATCCTCCCGGTAGTTTAGGATAAATCATTCTTCTAGCACAGCAATGTGACAGCAATTATTGCCATTTAAACCAGGCTATCATTAATGGTTTGAGACAGGTGAGAATTCCAGAAGAACCATAAGCAGAAATATATATTTCTTTATTCAGGAGGGTTAAGATATTCTCTTCTATCCTTTCTCTATGAAATGAAAATGGCAAATCCAATAGAATTATTTTGCAGTTGTGGATAGTAAACTCTATTTGTGATAGATAAATATTACTGACAAATTTAATGCCATTAAATAGTATAGGCTTGGAATAGATGTGGCAACGTCATTGTTGTTGTGTTTATCAAGATGTCATTTTTATTTTGGGATGGCAGCATAGCATTGTGGCTAGAAATGTACAAAAAAACTGAATAAGACTTAGAAGGATGTTTACATTTGGTGCTTGACAGCAAGAACTCTTCTTGGCTTAAAAGTTGTCAAAATATGTGTTACCTGACCGGTAGCAATCCTGTGCAGCTTTCTCTCAAAAACTAACTATGCCAAATTTGTTTATGCAAACGTAAGTTTGATGGTCTTCAGTCAAGCCAGTTCTCATTTTTTTCCCCTTCATACTTGATTATGCAGGTGCAATAAGAGCAGCTGCAATAAATTTATAAAAGTCAATCACTAATGCAAGGTGAAAATCTGCTTCCAATTTCTTTTTTTCAGCATAATTTTATTAAGAATGTTGATTCCTGCAGTTAAAAACGAATACAAACTAAAGTTAGAAATAGAGAATATAATAAACAAAGACAAGAAATATATTAAAAAGTTACTTCCAATCTTCATCATAAGTATAAACATAGTATATTTAGTAACTGTTCACTCCCTATTATATATAAAGATATATCACCTATTGATATCTATTATCAGGCCCAAGGAACCTGACAAAAGCGTTATGACTGGGTGGTTTCTTTATTATTGATTACTTATAGACAGACATCTTGCCAGACTAAAACATTTAATGGCATAACTTCTAGATATACCCTACAAAATATCTGCGGAAGAGAATATCTGTCGCTCAGAAATGAACTGTGAGGTCCTTGGTATTCTCTGAGCTTGGTTATTTTCTCACAGACATTTCAGACTAGGCAACATCATCAGTGCTATATTCTAGTATCAATGTTGATGGGAGTGGTCTTGGTCTTTCTTGACGAGGTTGTTTTTTATTGTTACCTTATTTGTCTCAATTGGTATTTCCTTGATTGGGGTATTGTTTACTTCCTGATTGTTGGTCCAATGTTAATATTAGAGTTAAATTTTGCTCATCTGGGTGTTGGTGAGGAAGTGTTTTTGTCTTTTTGTTTCCTTTTGGGTTTTTTGATTGCATCTTTTGAATGATATGTAGATATTGTTTCTTTGAATGGTGTGAAGATATTATTTATCTCTATTTAAAAGATGGTTTCTCTCTGATCTCGTGTTCTTCACAGCGGTTGTTATATTCACTAGTTCACCTAGATATCTTCACTCAGCCATGACTAACCCTGGGAGGCTTAGGATCTGATTTCTCTTCAATTCTTCATAATCACATCTCACAGATTTCTTCAAGGCTTTAACAAGTCTATTTTGTAGATCCAGTAAGAAAACATTTTCCAGGTCATTCTCTTGATTTATCATTTGTATTTTAAAACCTTGCCCACTTCTTTTGTATATCCGGTAAACGTCCTTTTCCAAATCATTCTCTTGGCCTGTCATTTGTAGTTTCATTTTTGGTATTTTGTCTGGTCAGATTACATTTGTTCCATATCATTCCTTCATTAACATCTTTTGGACTATCTAGAAGGAGTCATTTGGATTGCTTCTATCCATAGAAGCAGATATCATTACTGATACTGTTGATATTGTAGTTACTAATTCTGGATCCAATTTTCAAAGACCTCCTTTAATATTTCAGATATGTTGTTTTGTGGCATTTTGTAAGTCCCACTATTAACTGACATCAAGAACACAATTATATATTTTCCTTCTGCTTGGAATCTTTGGACCCCTCTAGCATTCAGTTTCTTTTAAAAAATGACATTTATTATCACTTACAATTAGGGCAGCCAAATGTTTCCCACAAGAACCTATTTACTTTTTATGTTTTTTTTAATTGATTCCAAAATCTTACAGTAAAAGTCAATGTTTAAAATGTATCTGGACTCTTAATCTGTTTACAACTTTCTTAGATCTAAATTACTATCCTGCAGTTTGCTAGCGAGTAGCAGTGGTCCAGAACAGGTGGATGATCTTCCATCTTCCTCCTATCCAGACAGGTTCCTTAGTCTTTGCTGAGGTTGTTGGCTCTGCTTTTGTGGAGACATCTTCAATTCACTGTATCTAGTTCAGAGGTAAAAAAATATGGTTCCAATTTCTCAGGTATATTTTTGGTCTGCAAAATACCTCAGCAAATTTATTCTTTCTGTTCTAAATGGTTTTCTAACACAGCAAAATTGTCCTTAAATAAGACTCACTTTGCACAGGATGTGGGAACTTACAACAATTCTGTTGGCAGATCACATACAGTCCATACATATAAGGTTGCTCATCTATCTTAAATCAGTACTAGCAAGCACTCTACATTTCCCCCACCAAGTTGCAACAGAAATAATGTGAATAAATGGGAGGAGAGAATATTCAAAATATTGAAAGGATAGACAGATGAACATCTTTCAATTCTTTTTTTCACTTCAGCTCTATGGCAACTGTTTCTGCATGCCAAGAGGTATCAGTAAGATTTCCTGCAGTGTGTAAGAGAAGTAGTAACTGTAGTAACTAATACTTCCTTTGTTAGTAAGATTTTTTGAAAATATGCCCATAAATGTACAAAGATGAATGTAGCCAGCTTGAGAATCTGTTAGCAGAATCTTAACGAAAATGAATATGGCAATTTTGTAATACATATATGATGAAATTATAATTGCATTTAAGATACATGTAATGTGGTTAGCTTCTTTTTAGACATTTAAATAGAAATCTCTAAAAGCACGTTAAACCAATATGCCAGTGATGGTTAACCTTTTTCTTCTTGCGTGCCAAAAATGGCAGCGCGTGCGTACTAGCACATGCACACGTGCCGGCACACAAGCACATGCGTCCCCCCATTGGACTGTTTTTCGCCCTCCGGAGGATGAAAAACGGCCAAAATGGGACTTCCGGTTTGCCTGTTGGGCCATTTTTCATGCTCTGGGGGCTTCAGGAAAGCTTCCTGAAGCCTCCGGAAGACAAAAAACGGCCCTATGGGTCATTTTTTACCCTCCGGAGGCTTCAGGGAAGCGCCTCGCGTGCCCTCAGAAATGGGTCCGTGTGCCACCTGTGGCATGCGTGCCATAGGTTCGCCATCACTGCAATATGCCATTGAGTAGGGATGTCAAGCTCAAGGCCTGTGGGCCAGATCCGGCCTCTGGGGTGCTTACATCTGGCCCACAGTGCCAGCCTGAAAATATCAAAGGCCCCTGGCGCCTTTATAAAAAGGGCGCACTTAAGACCTGAACAGTTCCATTGCACAGGAAGATGTCTTTGCATAAGCAGGAATCTTGTCTTTCTCAGAGTCCAAGCCCATGTATTTCCCAAGGGGCAGTGACCAGAGGAAGGGAAATATGCCCAACGATATCCTAACATAGGTAATAGGAATTGAACAGATCTGAGCTTCTGACCAGCACCAAAAATAGACTTTTCAATTATTTTCATATGATTATCCATCTTGTAGCTTTCTTCTTTTCTGTAGTATAATTAGGTGATTATACTACTCATTGTCTTGGTGCTGAAGGTCAGAATTGCAACCTAACCTATTCTAATATATCCTAGTTGTTCACAGAAGGACAAGGAAGATGATTCAGAGGACTACAGCAAAGCCTCATAAAAAGACGTTGAAAGAGATGGAAAGGCTGAGAGCAGATGATGGCACTCTTCTGATACCTGAGAAGATAACATACAGAAGAAGGATAAGATGTGTTTTCTCTCATTCCAGGGTACCAAACACGGAATCATGAATTTAAATTACAAGAAGGAAGATTCTAATAGAATATTAAGGGGTAAATAACCCTTCCTAGCAGATCCATTCAACAGTGAAACTATTTACCTGGAAAGGAAGTGGCTTCACTTGAGATGATCAAGCAAAGCCTACAGTCATTTGACAGCAGGATGCTGTAATTTCAACTTCTGCACTAAGTAGAGACTAGACCTATGGTATAAGCAGCACCTTCTATCCAGAGGTGGGTTGCTACCGGTTCTATAGAACCGTTAGTAACTCCACGGAGACGTGGTTCCATCTGTGTCTCCGTGGGCGCTGCAATCTTGGATTTTGCTTCTATGCATGCGCAGAAGCTAGTTTTTTATTACTATGGGCACATGCAGCGTGATCTTGAGTGAACGGGCAGCACAAATATTCATAACCTACCCCTGCTTCTATCTACTTACTTTATCTCTAAGGACTCTTTGACCCAAACTTCAAGCTAAACCGTGAAGTTGCCTGTTTTTTCTCTTTAGCCTGATGTGTGAACCCATTCAAGGAAGCACATCATTATTTAATGGATACGTTCACATGTGATACTGCTCAGAATCAAAGAAAACACATTATTGTTTAGCATAATGTGTAAATCAGGTGTCACCCAATTATTTTTATACCTAGAATCGGAGTTCATTTCTGAGCATCATGATGATGGTGTTTATAGGATTCTGTAAAGGTGTCAGTCAGAACATCACTTTTTTTCTTAACTCTTGAAGTCAGCACTATTAACATTTCAGTTGGATCAACTTTTGTAGCTACTCTGGTAAGTGATGAATTCCATTTTATAAGGAGCTGCAATGCCAGATTTTTTGAAAGAATGTGATAGAATGTCTATCAAGCTGTGCAATCTTCTTACATGCCAAGAAAGCTTTTGACAATTTGAATTGGGTATTTCTGTTTGAAGTTTGGGAAGATACGGATATTGCTGAGAATTGATTTCAAGAAATTGAGTTGATATATGCATCTCAAAATGATTGAATTGTAGTCAATGGTGGTTTGACTAAACCATTATTGTCATAACTTGGAAGGAACAAGAAAAGGTTATCCTTTGTCCCCTTTCTTGTTTATTTGGTTCTTCAAGTTCTGTTAAACAAGATAAGAAGATAGTGGACTTAAAAATTAAAAATAAGAACTTTTAAGTTGAGAGTTTTTGCTGATGATTTGGTTTGATTTTATAAAACTGGAAAGGATTGAATTTTTGATGAAAAATTGAAAGATTTGGCATACTAGCAGATTTTAAGTTTAATAAACAAAAACACCTATGTTTTTTCTTTGAATTAAATAATGTAGTTCTCACTGTAGTATCAGGATAGTTTTTTTTAATCAGAACTTATTTAATAACACTGTAGAGATATAACAAAACAAACGAGAAGTCTTTAGGCATGTACAGAGTTCATTTTTATCACAGTGTAACCAAAATCAATTTCATATCTAAAAAAAGGGCAAAATTAAAAATAACAGCCTTTATGATAAACATTAATTTCATTATAAACTAAATTTTAATTGTTAAAATTCAAGAAAATTATGTTTACCAGCTATGTCCTGGACTATGAATTATAACAGTCTTACATGATACTTAAAGTTCAAAGATAGTACAGGGTGTTAGGGTGACTTAAATATTGCCAACAACAAGAATGCAAACATACTTTTTTCAGATATGTTTAGAAACATTATATTCTAACCCAGGATCCATTTATCCTTGTTGGCAAGGAAACAAGCTTCCATTGTACTAGCAAGCTGATTCATGTACTTATACACACAGGTTCTCCATGCTGAGAAGAGACAAAAATGTGTTTCCTTTCTGTTGTCATGAATAAATGTTCCTTATATTTTAATCTGGAAGAAATTCCATGCATAACCTTACCATTTATGCCAATACACAAATGTGTTTTTTAAAAAGCTATGCAAAAGTTAATCTTGCAATAAATGAAATAACAAGGCCAACGTGTAGGTGTTCTCCTTAAGTGCATTAAGTACCTATGCCTTTCTGCAGGCTGAATGACATCTGTAGGTGTTTTCTGTGGGTGTTCTTGCCAAAAACACTGAAATCTATCATTTTTACATAAAAATAAGAGTTCACTCTTTTTACACTTATAAAATTTAAATTATTGCTGCTTGCAAGATAACAGCCTTAATTCTTTTTTAAAAACAATACGGATGGAATTTTAGCAACCCACATGCTATTTTAATAGTGCAGAAAATCTGGCAGACATATAATTCTTAGGCCCTGGCTGTGTGGCTCTTTTTATTTAATTATTTCTTCCACTTGTATGGCCACTCAATTCACAACTTACAACACATTTAAAAATGAAAATAAAAACATAGACTCACTGCCCCCCACCCCACCCCTTGCACACTAGAAAACCCCAAGTAGTAGCTGAAGACAAGCCTTCATGCCTACAAAGCATCCTTGAGGATGAGTAGAACTCATTCAAGACCTTGGTCTAATGTCCACTGAAACAGGCAGGTATTCAATACACTTTGACAAGCCAATAAGGTTGAGATTCTCTGAATTTCTTGGGGTGGAGGGATATAAACTCTTCTATAGGGCACGTGGTGGCATTTCTTCAAAGGAAAGACACGGAGCCTCAAATCCAGTAGGGTAAACAAAATTATTTGGGGGGCAGGCAGTCCCACAAATAAACAGCCCTATGTCATGATAATCAGCATCCTGAACTGTACCAAGTAACAGTGTAGTATAGGTGTACCAAGCACACCCATAATTGCCACATTCTGCCAAAGGCAATTTCCAAGTGCATAGCAGTAATTCATCTGGGAGCTGACTAAAGACCAAGGCTGATCAACTCCTGATCTGGGAATGGGCTCAATTGGCACAGAAGATGAATTTGTAAGAATGCAGTCATGGGCATTGCTGCCACCTGCTCCTCAAGCAAGAACTGAGAGTTCAGAAATAAAAGATATATAACACATCCAGAACTAAAGACGGAAGTTCAACAGTACTGGGTGTCCTAAAACCCACAGATTCTTCCTAGTCCTACTAGAATTGAACATTATTTTCTGTGAGAACATAATTTCTTGAATACTTACCTTTATCTGCTCATTCTTATATTCTTTCTCTACGAGGACAATGCAGTTCCCCATATAGCAGAAGAAGCATATTACAAAAATAGTGGAAACTAAGTTAGTTTAAATGAGTTTATTCTAGCACAATGACGCAATGCAAGGACCTAGGCTAGCTTTTGCCAACTCTATGAACTCATGATTGCCTTACAGGCAGCAAATGCTGAGGTTGAAGCTCCAAACACTTCTGGCAGGAACATCAAATTGTGAAAGATTGGGTTAGAGATCCTCTTGTTTGTGCTCAAAATCTAAATCAAGATTCCCTTGATGTGGTTGATCAGTTGTCCCTCAGGCAGCTGAATGTAATGCAACGCCAGATGGTGAATTCCATAGGGAGGTTCCTGTTGTAAATACATTCCAAAGAAAGAAAATCTTGTACAATCACAAAAGAAGTTATTCTTTCTAGAGCTGCCTAGAATTTCTAGTGAGTTATGAGAGAAGAAGACCTCTATAATTGCTTGATAGGAATTTATTCAGAATCAAATATGTAATTCAACCCGGGCATGACACGAAAATAGTAAACTACTTTTTAAATCCTATAATAAAAAGGAAAAATGTAGCTTTCCATAGTGATCGGCCAATTCTCCCATACACAATCCATTATTATTTTTAAAATTATCACTTGAAAGCACTTGATAAGCCTCATGGGGAGGCAGATAGATGTTTGCAAAATAGGAGCAGTTAATTAATTAGTAAGTACCGTACTTTCACCTTCCATATCTGATGGTGAGACAGAAGCAACCACAAATGTTCAGTCTTTCAACCCCTTTGGTTTTGTTTCTGTCATCTGAGAGGTTACTTGAGCATAGAAGAAGGGTGTCAAACTGAATTTCGTTGAGGACCACATGTGTTTGATCTTGGGGGGGCGGGGATAGTGGTGGCTAGGGGGACGTGGCCAGCTCGACCTCACTTGTGTCGAGGGCACCTGTGGTGGCCCAATTGCTCTGCCAGCGAAAACAGGTTCCCATGATCCGTTTTTGGCTGCAACCCTCTGCCAAGGAAAAAAGAGCTCAGGAGGCCATTGTAGTCAAAAACGGAGCTCAGGAGCCCATTTTCACTGGCAGAGGCATCGCGGGCCAGTCCTTCACTGTTTCCAAGGTGGCCCTGTGGCCCAGATCTAAGCCACCCAGGGCCGGATCCAGCCCCCAGGTCTTGAGTTTGACACTCCTGGCATATAACATAAGAATGGCATAAGTCATTTGGGGGAGGGGAGGCAACTAAACCTGCCAATACACATTCTACCAGGGCAATTTTTCAGAGAGAAGAAAAATCTTTGCTGGTGCCACTCCTTACTACTGAGCAGAGCGGTAAATACCAGCATGCAGAAAACAAAGCTAAATAAATATATATTTTAATGTCAGATAAGATAGCTGCTGTGGTTGGTTTATTTTTGTGCAAGTGTATTTGGGTTTAAAAGTTATTTTTGAGCAGGATTGCTGCTATTCTTCCAACCAAGATTTACTTGTTCTTCAGTGTATAGTATTAAATGAATCTATAAATGTCTCTGCTTTTAATCCTTTCCCTCATCCTTTCGCCTTCTCTGACTCTTTCCAGATTTCTTTCCCGTTCTTAAAAAAAACAAAACACCTGATTTCAAATCTAAAAAACGTTTTTGTTAGCTTTTCTTTATTACTTTTCCTAACCTTCTATCCCTCCCTATTTTTCATTCCCTACCTTTCTTCCAGTTTGTTTGATATGCCCAGCAGACAGAAAAAGTAATATTTTGGCCTAATCAGCAAATAACAAATTTTATAGATGGTTTCTACAACGTTAAAAAAGAACTGTGAAAAGTAAACCTGATTCAGTTCATGATCCAGAATGGAGAAAATTCAATTCAATTCACATTCACAGGGGCGTCACATTGACATCTCATGACATATTGCAATGTTTTTTCCCTTCGCGGAGCTGAGGTGGGTGTGGCCCACTCGTAACACATCCGGTAGTTTGACGCCCCTGCTCTAGGGTTTCCTCACAAAGACTTTTCAAAATACTTATTCTATCCCGTTTTTTAAAGACAAAGAAAATGTAATTGAGGAAAGTACACCATTTTCAATGTATTCAGGAAAGAACATAAATCTTCCTAATTAAACAATAGTTCAGATAATCCTCAATTTAATTGAGCCCAAAATTTATATTGTTAAGCGAGGCAGTTGTTAAATGAGCTTTGCCCTATTTTATGACCCAATTGTTAAGCGAATCACTGCAGGTGCTTAGTGAATTATGAAGTTGATAAATGAATCTGGGTTCCCCCATTGACTTTGCTTGTTAGAAGCCAGCTGGGAAGGTTAGAAATGGTGAACAGATGACCCTGGGATACTGTTACTGTCACAAATGCATTGTCGAGGCCGTTCTGGGGCTCACCATACCTGGGGGGGACTGCATTTTGGCTGTGGCATGTTGCCCAGCTGTCAGTGGACTGCCGGTTGCTGGTCCCGGTTAATGGCTGGGTGGGGGGGTGGAGCTAATGGTATAAAGCAGCGCTGGTAGGTGGACGATCCCAGCGCTGACTTTACAGAGCTTTCATGCTACTTCATTGTGTTCTGTTTAAAGCCTGGTTTCGGGAATAAATTCCATATTTGACCGTTCATAGTCTAGCTTGTTTTGTTCCTGCAGTACTTGGCTGAGATGCATGCCAGTTGCCAAGTGCCTGAATTTTGATCATCCAACCATGGGTCCTAAGTGTGAAAAGCGTGAAAGTCATTTTTTTCATTGTAAATTCAAATGGTTACTGAATGAATGGTTAAGGACTACCATACCCTAAATTTCATGGTGAATAAAAACTAAAAACTTACTTTCCTAACTCGGTATATCTTGGATCTTTCTAATCAGTGGATTTTGTGGGTACCAGGAAAAGCTTATTGTTTCTCTTAAGCCTCAATAATATGAAATCTCCTAATAAGGAGTTCTTCATTATTGGTGATTGTGGTGAGATGAGGTGCCAAACTGGGCATAATGCATTGGCAAAGCTGTCTAATTTAGGTAGGACTTAGTTGCATCAGGATCAGTGGTGGATTGCTGCCAGTTCGGACCAGTTTGCTAGAACTGGTAGTCAAACTACTTGCTAAGACTGCATTACTGTTACTATTAGACTTCTCATTATTCCTATCACCATCTCCTCCCACTTA
>JANHFT010003125.1:35365-47423 GCA_032467955.1 Pseudoxenodon macrops | reverse complement strand
AGGAAGGAAGGAAGGAAGGAAGGAAGGAAGAAAGGAAGGAAGGAAGGAAGGAAGGAAGGAAGGAAGGAAGGAAGGAAATTTTTAGGAAATCCCAGGATTTTTAAGCAAAATGTAAAGTCAAAAAACATCTTGGAAGAAAGCTATGATGAACATCATACAAACCACAGCAGTCAAACTTCACTTGAATCCGGTTCTAACTTTACTTGAACAGAATGTTTGACTCTGAAAAATTGGCAGAGAAACTTTTCCTCAAGAAAGAGGAAAACTCTTTCATTTGTGGGTTCACATTGATTGAAAACTTCTCCAACATATTGATAGATAGAAGAAAATCCTCTCACCTCTTGTCTTATCACCACAGGAGCTTGAGGTAGCGTAGCAGCCCATTCGACATAGTGTTCTACATCAATTAGCCTGGCATTTGAGGAAAGCAATTCATTCAACTTTGTTAAGGTAGTTGTTGTCCCACCTTGAATCAGAGAGACTACATGTTTGATAACCCCACTCTTTCTCACTTCATCAACTGGAGGAGGAAAGAAAATGGAGGTGAAATAATAGGAAGAGTGGCCTTAAGAAAACAATTTTTCTTGGGTAATAAAAAGAGATGATGATGGTGGTGATAGGAGAACGGAACATTCATTTGATTTGATTTTTTTCACTTTCACTTGGATGTTAGATTATAGTTAGAAATGGATTACCTAAGAGTTTCTGCCAACTATATTTGCCCAGATTGAGGAAATTCAATATTTTTATATTGATTAGTATCAAGTAAAAAAAAATTTCCCCCCGACTTAGACAACTTATAACTATGCCGCCTTCGGTCTGACCTAAGCGTAGTACACAAAATTATCGCTACAATGTCCTACCTGTCAATGACTACTTCAGCTTCAATCACAACAATACACGAGCACACAATAGATACAAACTTAAGGTAAACCACTCCAAACTCAATTGCAGAAAATACGACTTCAGCAACAGAATAGTCAATGCCTGGAATGCACTAACTGACTCTCTGGTTTCTTCTCCAAACTCCCATAACTTTAACCTTAGACTATCTACTGTTGACCTCACCCCATTCCTAAGAGACCTGTAAGGGGCGTGCATAAGCGCATCAACGTGCCTACTGTCCCTATCCTAATATCCCCATGTATTTGTAACCATCTCATGTATTCATAACTATGTTTATACATTTTATGCATTTCTGTAATCTTATATGTGCTTGACAAAATAAATAAATAAAATAAATAAAAAACCTGAGAAAAATACATTGAACACTGTTCAATGTAAATGAAAAAGAAAAATATGAGAACTACGGTAGCAGCAATGATCCACTGATATAGAAAATCAAAGCACAAGTTTATTTATACTGTTTTTTGGTGTGTGTTTTTAGTATATAAGGCAATTAACAACTTTTTTCAGGGATGTAACTGCAATTGACTAATTCACAAATTAGAAACTAGTGACTTGCATTGGATGGGTATAAATTATTTGGTAACAATGAAAAATCAGGCGTCCATTTCAAAGGGGTTTTGCAAATAAAAAAGTGAAGATAAGACCTAACAGAAAGACAGGAGAGGAGGAGAGAATTAAAAAGTAAGACAGTAACTGAAAATTGGAAGGTCATTGATTAATGTGTAAAACATTTTTTTTCTTATAAAAGTCATTTTCTGTTGAGCAGAAAATATTTCCAAGAGGGGAAAACAAAGAAATAAACTAGCTTTTCCCTTGACTGGACTTATGTCTAACAAAATTTCCACTTCAGTCTATAAGACAGGTAACCTTTATTGAGGTGACATTGAGCCATTTCACTGGGCAGGATCTTCCAGACTGTAAAATACCAAGCAGACATAAACACCTGGAATACTAATGAATCCTAACTGGAGTGCAGGGTGTCATTTAGAGCTGATGTCAAATTTTAAGGCTGCTGAGAGAGAGGAAAAATAGTCATACCTTACAGCAACAACCATGAAAGTTAATGAAGATGGACTCTGTCCAATTAAAGTAAAGCTGTTGCCCTGAATGGCACTTATAATACTATAACAGAATTGCCTTGCATTTTTTATGGATCATGGAACTGGATTAAAGAAGAGAATTTTATTTATCTTGGTTAGTTACAGCCAGTTGAACCTAAGGTACATCAGAGCAATATTTTAACATTGTCCTACAAAATAAACATCTGGTGGTCTTTATTGAAACTTATATGTATTTATTTACATCAACATTTGCAATTATTGCCCACCATCTACATTGTACAATGTGAAGAAATGATCCTGGAAAGCAATGTAGCAAACAATAGGCTGCAGAGATTCTCAGTCATCCAGGTCATGGTTGGCCCAAAGGTGCTTTTTTTCAAGAGGCAACTGGACTTTTTTTTTTTTGAAGACATTTTGCTTCTCATCCAAGAAGGTTCGTCAGCTCTGACAGGATAGTGGGGAATGGAAGGATTTATATTCCTTGCAGACAGCTGGTCATTTGCATCCTTTTAATGGTCACCTGAGTAGTGCTCCTGGTTCTTGTAGTCTACAATTTTTTCCCTCTGGAAATCCATTCTTACACATTCAAAGGATGTTCATCCCAAATTGTATAGCTAAAAGTCTGTAGAGATTCTCCAGCTACTAATCCTGAAACAAGGATTTGGTGAAAAATTCTAGTTTCCTATATATTTTGTAGACTGTCGATAAACAATATTTTGAATATATATATATAATAGTATAATAGAACCTGCATTGCCTATGATGTATATGTTTTTTTTGTCCCAGTCATTCTCAACCTGTAGTCCATGGACCCATGGAGGGTCCATGATGTCATCACATGCGGTCCACAAAGGCTTGAAGAAATATTATTTAATATTATTTAAACCTTGGACCACAAAAGGTATTTAAAGGGGGTCCATGGTGAAGAACGGTTGAGAACCAGTGTTTTCTCCTATTATTCCTTTGGAAGGATTTGCAAGTTTTGAATCACTGGCATAACTCAATTAATTTGTTCATCAAATATGGGATTTTGAGGAACAGACAAATCATCAACTGTAATATAAACATTGTTTGTTATATAATACCATTTTCACATTCATACCCCAATTATATTATTAATTATTAGTGCATATCAAACTATATAAGTGGTAATAATTAATAACAAATAAATGTTTACTTCATATAGATGATTACTTGGGAAATTTATTTGGAATAATGGCTCACCAAGTGTTTCTTGAGTTAAATTGAGATTATCATTTGAGGAAGATGTTTCTAATCTATTTCATTTGCCAAAATATAATTGAGCTTATATTTTATCAGACGTATGCAATGTGAAAATACAGTGGAAATTATCCTTTATTGCTATGTTGGAAATGTATTATTTATTTCCCCTTGCAGTCATGGCAGTTCTTGGAAATGTAAGTGACTACATATATAAGTAGTTTTTCTCTTTTCTTAAATTTGTTTGATTAAAAAAAAGTTTTCCTTTTTAAAAAAATTTATGAGTTAAGTAATTGATGCAAGGTTTTAGTGAATTTTGGTGCTTATCAATATTTTGCATTTTGAAAAATAAAAATATAGAAATATTTCATTGCAGCTTTTCAAAATTCAAAAAAGGTTTACAAGAACTCTTTTCTGTAAGTGGAGGGACAAAATGACACCATTCCTATTTGTCTTGAAACTGAAATGGATATAAGTCTCCTCTATCACATTTAAGGTCAGGAGACATGTGCAGGGTTCATCTAGAAATCTGATTTTTGAGAATTGGTTGATAATTTTTTCTGCTTCTTCTGAGAATGGCAGAAAGTCCATTTGAACAAAATGCTCATGCATCTTCACTCCTTAGAAACTTAAATAATTGTTGCGCTACCTAATGAAAGGGATGGCCCTGGTGACCTTTGGAATCAAACAGAAATAGGAATAATTTCTGTGTTCCTTTGAACCACTTTCATTTTTTAAAATATTAAGATCCATTCCTAGTTGAGGGTTGTAAGCCAAATGGAAAAAGTTTACTGCTTAATTGTTCGAATATTTAGCAGTATCTGTTCTTCAAAGCCAAGCAGTTTATAAACTTTGGGTTACAAATGTCTATAAACTGGGATATATGCCTCTTTAGATTTAAAATTTTCCCAACCAAAACAAAAACCCTGAAAAATTGCTTATTCCTTACAAGGAGAATGATTTGAATGCGCCACCATATATCCTTCAGAGTCTCAGTTTGAAGCACTATGTTATCACTTCTGAACAGACTACAATGCAAGTTATTGTATATTGATCTCCCAATCTTTCCGGTTCTTGTATGACCCCTTTGCTACATCCAACCAGTTTCAACTACTAAGTGCAAGCACATTTTCTGGGTTATGTTTGCTGACCCATATTGTAAGGTACGCTATGATTATGCGTATACAACTATATGTTGAAATGAAAAGAAATGATAAGTACTGAAAGTAACAGCTAGTATCAAAAGTTGAAGTCTTTGAAAGAGCACATAAACTTAAATTAGTATAAACTTCAGTTTGAGGCTTAGAAATGTATCATAAATGAGTTGTATAAAAACAGCAAATAAGTATATTAAACTGTGAAAAGTTAAGTGCCAAAATAGACCAAGGCTGATGAGAAAAAAAAGTAGAGTCAAATAAACAAAATCAAATTGTATCAAAAATTTCCTTGAAAGCATGAAGCTTGTCAGTGAATTTGTTGGGTCATGAAACAATGAAAATATAAACGAGGCATTCAAGCATAAAGGCATAGTGCATGGAGGCTAAACAAATTCTTTCCTTGGTTCTTTATTACAAAGATTTTGAGGAATTTATCTTTGCGTAAGTTATTCCTTCAAAGTGATAAATCAGAAACATAGTATGACATTGAAATGCCAGTTGAAAACAACCTAAAGGAAAGATATATTAAAACGCAATAGCTTACATAATCGGCATGACTTGGGAACCTAAGAAAATAATATTAATCTGCCTGAAATAAAGTGCAATATGACATTGTAAATGTTAAGTATGACATTAGAACAAGAAAGAAACTAGGCCAATCTGTCTGTTTACATGACTTCAGGCAGAGAATCTGGCATTTCTCTGTTGTTTAACTAAAAAAAAATATTCAGGAGGAAGAAAAATATGAAAAAAGAAATTGTATTTCTTTTGCTCATAAAATATATTCTTTTAATTCAGGAGAATAAAGGGCTATGTTGTTTTTGCGACTATAGTAAAATATATGTGAAAGTGGGAAGAAAAGATATAAAATTATCTTTGGTTGATAATTGTATTTGTTAAACTATGCATGTAAATACAGTTGTACAGCTGGATTCTTCTTGCTGTTGTCTATAATTACTCGATACTTGAACTGCATTTAACATGCTGAAATTTGGCCTAATATCTTTCTATGCCCTACAAAATATCCCATATTCTTAAAATAGCTTAATTGGTTATCTTGTATGGAAAAAAGTATTTCCATTATTATTTTGTATCATTAGCATATATACATATGCCAACAAATTATGTCCAAAGACAGTAAAGGATCTCATTTATATTTAATTGTTTTAATATTACTTTAATTAGAAATGGGATATTAGTATACTACAAGTAAAACACTAATTTACAGCATTTTTATTTCCAGTAACAGTTCTACATTCTCATAATTCTGACTACAGCCAAGAAATGTGCAGAGCTGTCTAGGAGAAAAACAAAGATAAGATGAAGCTACTTCCTGGCAGGATGAAACTAGAGAGGAGTTTATTTAAGCATTTATTAGCCTCCCAACTCAGCAGCTTACAATAAATCAAAATATAAAAATTAAAAAAGCAATTCCAAATTAAAGTACAATATAAAAGCCTTAATAGGCAGCCAGGAACTCATCACCAATACCTTTCACCAGAGAGGACCCCTGTGTCACCATCATTCACTGATTCTTGATGGCTGCCATTCGTGCAGCACATGCTGCTTTCTTTCCCTATTTATTTGGCTATTTGTACTTATTATACCAGAGGTGGGTTCCTACCGGTTCTAACCGGTTCTTTAAAACCGTTAGTAACTCAGTGATGACGTCACGGAGCCAGTTTTGTAGATGTCTCCATGGGCACCACCATCTTTGATTTTGCTTCTGGGTATGCGCAGAGGCTAATTTTTGCTTCTGGGCATGCGTGGAAGCTAATTATTTATTGCTGCGTGCACGCGCACAAGGCGCAACCCTAAGGGAACCAGCAGCAAAAAGATCCACAACCCACCCCTGTATTATATCCTCAAGTATAAAATGGACATGTCTGTCTCTGGACCTCCCAAATCTGAAATAGCTATGCCCGGCTTTCCTATAGGAAAAATGAGCTCACTATAGCAAGGTAGTGGCACCCATTTTCCTGAGTATATTCAGTTGCTCTGCTTCTTCTCTTTTTGAAAATGGAGAAATGTAGCCACCTGTAAACTAAACCAGACCGCTAGCTCCAAGTGTGGTGAATGCTCTTACTTTGAGCCAACATTGGACCGTCTCAGCTATCTATCTAATCTGCTATGTACATGACATTGGAGAAAGGCTGTTTTATTTTAAGAGCTTGGAAAAAACAAACAAATGTTTAAACAGCTCCAGATATAGGTCTCCACTGAAATATCTTCTCATCTTGCAGTGCCCGGAAACCACCACATAAAAGCATTTAGTGGTTTTTTGACAGGAGTAGTCCAGCAAAAGTTATCTGTATTCTTACTAAGCGAGCTTATTTCACTACTTGCACTATTCCCAGCTGTTTGATTCAAGTTGGGAAAAAAATAAGTTCCCTTCTTTTTGGCAGGGGAGAATGACTTTGATGTTGGCTTTGGCTTTACTTTCCAAAAAGTAAGAATGTCAGTGGGAGGATTTATAGCTGTTTGAAGTATTCATCCACCCCTGCAAATGATTTTAATGGAAACAAGTGAAATAATATCCTGTATACATGCATGGGCTATTCTGAATTGCTTGCTTCCATGGCGGAAGGAAGGTGCCTTTATTAAAATAAAAATAGATTATGATGAGTCTTATTTCAGGGTCCCTCTTCAGTGTAAAACCTAATTTATAAACAAGCAGGGTGTGATTTTTTTTAAGAAATAAGAAAGTGAGTACTCTAAATTAGTTGGAGGTTCTATTCAGAGGTGGGTTCCTACTGTTTCGGACTGGTTCTATAGAGTAGGTAGCATGCCAGTGACGTCATGGAACCGGTTCTGGTCTGTGGATGCTGCCATCTTTTTGGGGGGTGGGAAACATTTTTTAAATTTTTCCAGGTTTTTTTCTTCTGTGCATGTGCAGAAGCCGAGTTTCTAGCACTGTGCATGCGTTGCCATCTTGTTTTTGGTCTGTTTTGGGGGGGGATTTTTGTAATTTTTTTGTACTGTGCCTGCGTGTGCGAAGAGCGTGCACGTCCACAAGGCACGGCCACGCGGCGCGGGACTAAGCGAACTGGCGGTGAGGTGAATTAGAACCCGCCCCTGGTTCTATTGTAGCCTTCATGCACACAAGCATTAACTTTTGGTTCTGTTTTTCATTGAGGAGAATGGAAATTTCCGAATTTGTACACTTAAATAAAAGAGCAATATAATTGTGATGGTAACATATACAACTCATTTTAATAGCCAACTGAAACTACTATAAAGCTTTAACAATGGTAATTGTTAAATGGTCATAAATAAATGATGGTCCTTCATCCAGGCCTTTGGCAAGGAAGAGAAAAACCCCTCACTTCATTCCATCTGTCATAATTGCCATCTTTTAATTTGTACGTTTACAGCTTTTATTGTAATTTCTTTGATTGTTGTGAGCTGCCCAGAGTCACTGAAAATCAGGCAGCATACAAGTTTAATAAATATTATATACACAACAAAGTGAAATCACAGCTGCCAGTTCTAATGTGATATATTGGTGTAGTAGATATATGGATCCAAGCAGTGTGGCCTTTGTAACTAACAGATGGAAATGTGACAATGTACAATTATTCTAAGTGCCCATCAAGGTTTTTTGATATGTTATTCAGTGTGCAGATAATTACTGGGACAATCACAGCCAGTTTATGTCATACTCTTTCAACTTCGATATTCAGATCTTGATACTTTCTGATTTCCAATTCTTTGATTTGTATTCTATTATCCCTTGGTATTGCCATTTCAATTGTCCACACTTTCTTTTTTTCAACCATAGGTAATTCTGGTATGTTATGCACCAAGATTTTATCAGTATGCATTTAAAATTCCACAGTTTTTTAACCTGCAGATACATTATAATTTTTACAGATGTTCCAGTGAATGAGTTTATATGGTCTTCTTGCACGAGATCAATATATGAGTTACTGTTTTTTCTGCTTTTTTTGCATAATCTGCACATTGACTCATTTAATTATATGGCCTTAATTGCATTCGTTTGAACAACTTGCTCTTGAGAGCAAAAATCAAACCTTTAGTTCCTTTTATAAAATGTTCCAGTGGTAAGCTGTTCCTAAGTTTTATGTTTTCCACTTTTTCTATGAGAAAATTTCTCTTTTGTAGAAATTGACCAGATAATGCTTTTCTTTCCCAGCCTTCTCTTTCTGTTTTTATTACATTGTTTCAATATTCATATTTTGCTTCCTGTGCATTCAGTAAGTTTCAATTTTTAACTTCTTTTTGGTTGTCTTTTATGTAATTGGTCATACCTACTTTTCTTCTAAACTAATCAAGGACAGAAACAACCTAGGACTAAGGATAAATTTGCTGACAGAACAATTAATCAGAGCCTACAGAAGTTGTCAATGCTCCAACACTGGAATTGTAAAGAAGAGATTGGACAACCATTTATCTGAAATGGGGTAGGGCAGTGCCTCTTGCGTGCCAAAAATGGTGGTATGTGCATGCATGGGCGTGCACATGTGCCAACACGCAATCCCCCCATGCATGCTGCACTGCAAATGCGTGCGCCCCCCCCCCATTGGGCTGTTTTTTGCCCTCCAAAGGCAAAGGGACTTCTTTTTTGCCTGTTGAGCTGTTTTTCACCCTTTGGAGGCTTCAGGGAAACCTCCTGAATGCAAAAAATGACTCTACGGGAAAACCGGAAGTTCAGGATTCTTATGATTCTTGACGAATGTATCTTGCTTTTTATGTACACTGAGAGCATATGCACCAAAGACAAATTCCTTGTATGTCCAATCACACTTGGCCAAACAAGATTTGTTTATTTATCTATTTATCTATTTATCTATTTATATCTATCTATCAGTGGCTAGTGATAGCTTGGCCATTTTTTATTTTCTTATGCCATTTTTGGTAGTCACTCTGTGCAATCTTCTTGCAGCAACTAGCTAGGTAGTCCACTGTTTCAAGGAATGGATGATGGTACAGTAAGAGAGAATGAAAGAATCCAGAAATAGGGAGACTGTTTTGTTGGCTGGAAAATGTCTATTTTACTTTATTTTCCAGTGGCCTTAAGTGTATTCTTTATTGTATTTTCTGTTGAGAAAAATTGTAACCTATGGCTAAAATAGTTTTCAGGTTCTTATGCTCCAACTGTCATATCAAAAGACAACAAAATATAATACTAGCCTTCTGAAGAGTCTTTCTCTCCCTTTCTTTTTACTTTTTCTTGCACATACACACTCCTTTCCAAGATAGGGGGTGGATTTATTTTTGTACAGTTGTATGTACGAAAGAAAAAAAAAAGTAACATCCAAAAATAGATGTGACATTTCCTCTCTGTTCAAGATGTGGGTGAGTTTGCATCTTGTATTGTACAGAATTCATCCTCTGTTGAGTGATTACAAACATCAAAGATATATTTGGAGTCTAGCCAGCTCCCAGCGTTTTAAGGAAATAAAGTTGAGGTAGATGTAGCTCAAGGCTTGATATAACTAAAAAAACAATATGTTATACATAATCTGTAATACTGTTTCCTATAGAGTAGAGTCAATGTTTTCCCACTGGGTCTGCAAAGTTGTTTTTGTCCATGCTATTTGTATATAGCAGTATGTGAAATGCCGCATTGCTCATGTTTAACCTATATATAAAATTACCATGTTAGAATACAGTTCATTAAACTACTGAGTACCTCAAGCGATAGTTTTAAAGTCTGCTAACATGGAGATGGCCATACCTGTGTTTTTTTCTTTTGTCATTCTAAAAGGATGATGGATTTTATTTGAAGATGGTAATCAACTTGTGCATAAATACAACAACGCTTTACCCAGAAAGAAACAACTCTGGCTTGCAAGCCTTTTCTTTCAGAAACTGATTATCTTTTAAGAAAATAGTTTCTTACCCCTGGAATGCTTCTGGGATTGTTTATCCTTTTCAGATCTATATAGCAGAAGCAGAACTTCAGTTAGGTGGATGGGTGGCAGCCTGGATGAAAATAGACCTGGCAATAATCATTTATGGAAAACAATGTTGGAGCAAAAGTTGCAGTAAGTTTCATAGTCAATATTTGGCATACATGATACAGTCCATGAAATATGCAATTGCCTATTTCTAAGCCTGATTCAAAATGTTGGTGCCCACATCAACATTTTGAATTTTTTTAACATTTTGAACATGTCTTATACCCACATTGATTTAGTTCAATACTGCATGCAGTGGTCTGAGTTGCCCTGCTATCTAGCAGGATGGGGCAAACATTAAAAGTAGAACCTTTGAAGTGATGGCACATCAAAAGTTAATTTGCCTTCATTACTACTCCTGTTTTCTGAGCAATGAAGATATAGTTACTGCAACAGACACTTAGGTCCGTTAATTGATTTGGGAGTTCACTTATTCCAATAAGCTTTTCTATAATTGCTGATGTTTGTTGTTTCTAATTTTGTTGGCTCACACTTTAAGATTCTTTCTGGCTCAGGCACATAAAAGTACATAAAAGGTTAAAAAAATAAATGGAAAAACAGTGGGTCATCAATTTTGCCACATCATGCAGGATCTTTTTTCAGAGATGGCCCTTGCGTGACAATGATGAACTTGTCCCTGGCTGAATTTATCATATCAGAAATAAAGGTGACAATTGGGTTAGAGACCAAATGCAATTTCCTCAGCTATATCTCAAAGAAGTAAGCTAATTAACACTGTGCAGTTAGAAGGGGGATTAAAGAAATGTTATATATCTGCATTGTTCCTATGAGTGCACATTAAAATAGCAGATGGTAGGTATTTTAAAACAGGGTCAATTACTTGCATTGCATTTTCATTAAAATGTCTGTTTTTAATTATATGGATCTGTTAACTCTTACTAATTAAATGAAGTACCCTTTTCAAACCCATTAAATGTCAGTCTAGAAATTAATCTGCATCCTGAAATTAGGCGAACATGACACAATGTGAAAGAGATGGGAACTTTCTCTTTATTATTATTATTATATAGCAAGCCCCCACAACTAATTTCCTTTTGCTTCTGGCATATTCTTGCAGTTTAGTTTAATATTGATTGTTCTATAGAGTAGGGTTGGTGGCTGGACATAACATGTTTAAAATGGAGATGCAGTTCTTTTCCAGGTATGAAAAGAGTATATGGAAAAGAAATTTTAAAAGTCAATGATTTTCTTTTTTTTAAACTCTAAATGCAGGGAAATTTTGATTAAGTTTAGAAAATAGAGCAGCAAGGCACTTTTAAAAATGAGGTCCTTCCACAGTTCCCGTGAGGGAACTTGACATAGTTTGTCAGGTGTAAACATACCATCTGCATATTAATATGGTATGACTCATTTTATCAACTAGACTTACTGGATAAAAATATTGAAAAATTGGAATATTTCAAACAAGCAGTAGTCTTTCCAACAGTCTTAGAGAAAAAGCAGAGCCAACGTTCTTCTGAAGGAAACCTTAATAATCCATGGTTTTTCCAAGGCAAATTGATGCTTTCATTTTACCTTGAATTGTTTACTCATTTAGGTGCCTAACAGGTAGAAACATATGTCTGATTTTGCTTGAACATGAATGCTAAATAGGTGTGCTTTTGCAGAGAATAGCAGGTAATCTCATATCTGCAGATCAGACTGGGAAGTCAAAGAAACACTATGGAAAAAAGTAATGACTAGCAATGACTGCAAACCAAGACAACTAGACACAAGAACAGTTTTTCCCCGAACGCCATCACTCTGCTAAACAAATAATTCCCTC
>JANHFT010003124.1:149778-162435 GCA_032467955.1 Pseudoxenodon macrops | reverse complement strand
AATAATAAGACCTCCCTGAAAATAAGGCCAAGCGCTTATTTCGGGGATCAAAAGAAAATAAGACCCTGTCTTATTTTCGGGGAAACACGGTAAGTCCTGAGGGGTGGGTGGTGCTGGTTGTAACTCAGTATGTTATGTGAACATAGTCAGCCTCAAACAATGAGTAATGACTTAGCGCTAGTCTAAACCCAACAATTGTGGCTTAACGTGATTGGTGAGCTCAGTTGATAGATTACAATCAGAAGTCTCATTGGGGGAGAGAGCAGAGGGTTCCCAAAGCAGGATATGAGGGCAACTGCAGTAGAAATCATGCCAGTGCACCGATGATGCAAATTTGCAAATGTCACCATTGTCCTCCTGCAGATGCTTATTTGTACCCCTCTGCTTTTATTCCTATAAACTGGTATTATGAGGCTACATCTGATTTCAGACATAAATTGGTGAATAACTTCACTATCCATCCATTTTGTGATTTTTTTTAAATTCAGTTCACCCTGATTGATTTTTTCCCCTGTGGTAAAAACATACAGGTAGTCCCTGACTTACAACAGTTCACTTACTGACCATTCAAAGTTACAATGGCACTGACGTAGGACCGTTTTTCACACTTGTGACCATTGCAGCATCCCCATGGTCACATGGTCAAAATTAAGATGCTTGGCAACTGGTTCAGTAGCGGGATTCAAATCCCGGTGCTACTGGTTCGTTATCAGTATCAGTGCATGCGCAGAGTGTTTTTGATGATTTCTGGGCGGGTGGGCAGAGCCTCCCTCCACCGCCGCTACCAGTTCGCCTGAATCGGGCCGAACCGGGAACAACCCACCACTGAACTGGTTCCCATTTATGACGGTTGCAGGATTCTGCCCAGGGTCATGTAGTTCCTCTTTTGTCATCTTCTGACTAGCAAAGTCAATGGGGAAGCCAGATGCACTTAACAACTCTGTGACTAACAACTGCAATGATTCACTTAACAACTATAGCAAGAAAGGTCATAAAACCCACTTAACACTTGTCTCATTTAGCAACATGAATTTTGGGCTCAATTGTGGTCATAACGGCACAGCATTTCAACCCCAGTGGCTGGTGGATAAATCTCCACAGATAAGGATTACCACTACTAGTCCACTGCCTTTGCTGAATCTTCATCATACAACGGATTCTTTTGGAACATCAGAAATTCCGGTGCTGATTTTTCAACCCTTCATGCCCCAACAGGAAGATGTAGCAATGAAGAACACTTTGCTCTCTACACTACTTGCTGCCATCATTCATTTGAAAGACTTTGGGAGACGCATGGTTGCAGTCCGAATGTGATTGCGATTGCCAGGCATTTCACCTTTAATGAAAATTGTGCAAGCAATTTTGATAAGTTACAAATTGCCTCTTCTATCTCAATCTCAAGGCATGCCAAGCCAACGCCCACAGAAGAGACACTGAGGTCATCTCCTCGTTTATGTCCGGCTAATCTTCCAAGAAAAGGTGACTGTGAGGCAGGATGGGGACAGACCAAAGCTGAGCTGTGCAAAGAAAAAAAAGTAAAGACATGCCTTCTAAATATGTAAAACCAAAGATGCAATCTCTAACTCATTTACTTTGAGAGTAAGCCCCACTGAATATAGTTGAGCTTACTCCCTGTGGCACCAGCTTGGATTTGAATGGCAAAGGATTATGGTATTTTGAAACACATCAACAGTGGGATTCCAAGCTATGGTCTGTTGCAATTGCAGGGACAGCTTAAGCTAAGAAACCAGACCATTCAGAATAAACTTAATTGGTGATAATCACTAGGGTGGTTAGTGATCTTTCCTTATCTGTAGTTTTTGTGTCACCAAACGTATTATTTGCAATTTATGGCTATTTAGGCCTACTGTTTACTCTTAAAAAATGGTAATGTAAAGGGTCCTTTGAAAAGAAAGAAAATGTTGATTACTACACCTGACGGGGAGGGACTTGTCTGAGCTACCATGTATGTCAGGAAGGGGCAACCTTTGGGTGGCTCAGACCACTAAATATTTTTGAAGACGCAGGGACTACAGTACATGAGGCAATGTAGTATATACCTATATGATCAGCATTCTCCCCTCTCTTTTATTGCTTTGTTAAGGAAAATCTTAAAATATTGTATGTTGCATGTATTCTTGGAATCCCCATGCAGTAAAAATTCTTGACTCAAGGAAAGCTTTTTTTAAAATCTGGTTTTGATTCCACACTTTCATGAGCTTATTAGGCTCTGGGATCAGAGTTTGGCCACCTTCTATTTTAATTGAATGTTTTCAAAGTATATTTTGCAGAGAGGTATGCTCATTCACCTATTTTTTCCCTTTAAAGGAATATTTGAAAACCTACCTCCATCTGCCTCCTTAAATTAGCTTCTCTTATAAGATAGATGGCTAAGAATGGCAATAAGAGTTGTGAATTTATGTAGTGAAATCAATAAAATTTCAAATTGCTGATAGATTATCATGTGCTTGATGGCCTGTCTATGAAAAATGGGTTCTCCCATCTACTGAAAATTACATTTCCGTGAAACAATTTCTTTCCTAAAATCCTCAAATAGCAATATTAATTTTTTTATTTGTTTTTGGCACAGAGAATCAAAATAGCTGACTACCCTTCTACAGTGAGAAATTATTAAATGAGAAACATGTGAATGTCATCATGGAATGAATTGAAGATGGTCTATTGTAAAGTAAGTAGTATGAGGTTCGTGAAGTACTTCATTAAGAACCAAATTCCAAAGAAAGTTAAGAAGAACAATATCACCTTATTTAAATATATTTGGATTAAGAAGCTGACTAGGTAGGCCAGGGGGTCTGCAACCTTAAACACTCAAAGAACCATTTGGACCCGTTTCCCACAGAAAAGAAGACACCGGTAGCCACAAAACCTGGGTGGGCGTGGCCAACTCGACATCACTCACCTCCACCAGTCACATGATTCCCTAACCACGCCTACCCAGCTAGTCATTAGGGCAGAGAACCGGTTGTTAAAAAACACCGGGAACCACAAAACCCTTTTGACATCTCTCTCTCTTCCTCCCTCTTTCCCCGCTCTCTCTTCCTCTCTCTCCCACTCTCTCTCTTCCCCTCTCTCTGTATCTCTGTCTCTGCCCCGGCTGCTTCTCCATCCCCCACTGTCACCCTTAGCTTTTCAGGCCAGGCAAGGAGTGACTGGGAGGGGAAGGCGAGGGGTGGGGCCAGCCAGTGGTGGGATCACCCGACAGGGAGCCACAGCAGGCGGCCCAAAGAGCCACATGCGGCTCCGGAGCCACAGGTTGCTGACACCCAAGGTAGGTCATTAGACCATTAGATAAAAGGTGTTGAAGATTTGCTAGAAGATGACAGTCTTGAGATTATTGTGCGTAGCCAAGAAAACATACAGAACATTGAATCAACTCAAGAGTTCTCTCTGGAGGCACAAATGGCCAAGCTCAAATAACCTTGCTTTGAACACATTATGCAAAGTTCTACCTCTCTGGAAAAAGCTCTAATGCTGGGATAGGTGGAAGAAAAGAGAAGACAACAACCATCAGTAAAGTGGATGGTCTCAGTTATTGGGGTGATGGGGGTTTACCATTGGAAAACCTGAAGGACCAGGTTTAGGGATAGATTTTCACAGGGAAAATCTATGTAGTTGCTAAGAGTTGATACTAATTTGATGGCACAGTAAATCATAGAGGAAGATAAAGAAATGGCAGAGAAACTGCATGAATTCTTTCACTGCTGGGATTCAGGACAGGTGCACTTCCCTGTTATTGGAGGGGAATCAGTTGAACTGTTACAAGAGACAAGTTATAAGCTTCCGTGACATTTTAAAACAAATAAATCCTGGGTCCATCCACCATCCATGGGGGGGGTGTTCCTTAAAAACTCAAATGTGAAATTGCTTATCTTCTAATAAAAATATACAGCTTCTCTTTAAGATCAACAGCAGCTCCTGAAGACTGGAAAATAGCCAAAGTAATTTCAGTTTAAAAAAAAAAGGGATTGAAGGAGGAATATAATGAATATATAGGCTAATTAACTTAACGTTTGTTCTAGGTAAAGCGTGTAATAATATAGTATAAGTATATTATACTTATAATATAAGTATACTATAATTAAAAAAGAAAATAACCAAACATCTAGAAGAGTTTACTGAAAAATAACCAATACAGCATTTGCTCCAGTAAGTTTTGTCTTCCTCACTTCTAAGTTTAACTATTTTTTTCTGTGGACTTTCAAAAATCCTTTGATGAGCCTCCTTTTTATTGAACAGTTAAAAAGACAACAGAAAAATAAAAACGAGAAATTTTACAATTTCTTCCTTATAAACAATTTTTACATCGGTATATACATGTTTACGCGTTTCATTAATCCCATTCTTGTTTTGGTTTACTATAAAAATGATATATTGAAATATTTTTATTAGGAATTCTACCCGAAAACATCAAAAGAAAAACACAATATTTGATCATACACATCATAACAGCGGCAAGGATACTATACGCACAAATTGGTAAAACAATCAAATACCAACAGATGCAAATTGGATCAAGAAAGTATTAGAATGTGCAGAATTAGACAAACTCACAAAATAATTGCAAGAAAAAGAGGAAACAGAATACTATAAAACCTGGGAAAGATGATATACAGTATTGGCTAGAGAAAAAGAAAGATAAAAGATAAAAGAGGGGAGCAACAAATAAAGCAAAATGGAACTCATTTAAAATAGGACTGACCCAGAGTGGACTGATATATAGATAATTAAAATATCAAACATAACAATAATCAGAACTATAGGTAAAGAAATGGAAATATTATAAAAACAAGATTTTGATATTATAGTGGTAAAGAAAATACTGATACAAACAAATATACTTATTAGAAATATATGTAAAAATGATAATATTAAAAACAAATATAGAATTTAGATACTATAGCAATGGAATGAGTATAAGTATATAAATACTTGTTAGAAATATAAATATTTTTATGTGCTTTAGTAAATAGTAATGGTGAAAGCAAGTTCTAATTCATCTTTCAAATATACAGCCATTGATAAATCATGCAGAAATGTTAGCAATTAACATAAACAGCCTGTATATTGTATAAAATAAACATGAGGAAAATTGGGATAAGAGGTCAGCATTGAAGATAAAAGAACAGAGAACTGGTTACAAAACTGAAAAAGGGAATAAAATTATAGTTTTAGAGAGTGGTATCAAATGGGGTCCTCCATGGTTGGAATTAGAGTTTTTAAACTTGCCTATACATAATTTGATATTATATAGGGGAATAGCGAGAGGCTGAAATTTGCCCGTGATATAAAAATTTGGAGGTGGAAAAATCCAGAGGAGATTGCACTGCTGCTGTTGAAGGCAGCAAGGTAGAAACTGTCAGAGACACACAGCAGAGGACTGTTGAGAGGTAACTGAAGTAACTTCACCCTATGGCACAATTCAGGAGGCATTCCAATAACAACAGCAGGAAAGAACCAAACACATAACCAAAAGTGCTATTAAGAGCCACTAAATCACCTGAAGGTATCTCAATTAAGCAGATTGCAATCTTCATCCTGCTGCAGCAATTGCTATTAAGGATCGTGGGCACTTTGACTGAGCTGTTCTAATTAGACAGATTGCCAGATAAGGCACTTTAAATGAAGCAAGCAAGCTAGGCCCGTCTCTTCTCTGGCTTCCATTCACTGCCAGGCGTTGTCTCTGTTTTTGCACGTTCTGTATTTTACCCTTTGGGGTTGCAATGTGTTTACTTGGGTCTTTGTTTCTGCAGGGAAGTGGAAGGAAGGGGACTTGGGTTTTGGTGAGGACTTCCAGCTGCATAGAGGTGAGAATAGCACCATCTGATTCAAGAAACCATGTTGGATATACAACAGCATCTCATAAAACAGCTACTGGAAGTCATGAATCTTCTTTTGTATTTGAAGATTTCCTGACTTGCATTAGCTGGTGACCACCTCATATTATTCCTCTGAATTAAAATCAATACTTTTTTTTTAAAAAAAGAAGCCCTTTCCCCACTTTCAGTGGAAAAAGAAAAGAAATATCTGCTGAAAAGTGGTAGGTCACAGATTTTCTATCTATAGTTTAAAGTGTTTATAGACTGTCTATAGACCATTAAAAATAGCTCCAGCATCATCCCTGCTTTACACTTTATCTCTTGATCTGTTATGCACATTTTAAGATAAAACATTTCAAAAAGTAGCCTGGAAACAGTATGTCTCCAAGAATTTGTTCTGGAATATATCTATTTTTTTAAATACCATTTTTAGAATAAGTAATCTGAGGGAGGATTGCAGACTTGCAGGACCAATACTGAAAACAGTGATAATATTTCCATTGGAATAATAAACTCTGGATTCTTTTTCCTTGATCTTATAATTTTCATTTAATTTTTAAAAAGTGGGACAGTATCTTGACAAATTCGCATAGTGTCATTAAAACCAAACTTTGAGATAATTTTGTCCCAGACTTGGTCCTGAGTTTAAGAATATCAATTGGATTCCCTTTGTTATTTCAATCTTGATTCTAAATATCTATATTAGTCTCTTTCATCTGCTCAATCCAGCTATAAACCTGATCTAGTCTATCATTCATTAAATCCAGCTACTTACTACTTTAAAGCCAATTCTGTGGGAAGATCAACATCGGAAAATTGCAGAACAAGCGGGTATACGTTGCATTTTCAAACTATATCGGTTTATGTACTGATTACTCAAAAGTAAGTCCTCTAGAATGGATGTTGATAGTTCTTACTTCCAAATCAGGGGTGCAAGATTTAAGGAAGGAAGGACATCCATATGGAGAGAGCCTATTTCTCAGGAGAATTACATTTGACCTCTAGGAAAAAATCTTGTTGTTCTCCACGTAAATTGTGAATGGATATTACAGAGCAGAGTATTATACAACCTCATGGGATTCAGTAATTTTTTGTAGTTCCTCCATCCGTTGCTGCTAATTTTAATTTTACTGTGACAGAAGGAGAAAGTTCTGTCCAATATATGGAGAGTAATCATATTTAACTAACTGAAATGTATATCATAACTGTATGAGACTCACTCCAGTGGGAGTGAGACCACGAAGCATATTACATGAACACCTCAGACAGTCCATAGCCTAAACATGGGTCCAATGCCCTATGCCAGATGGGTCTTGGAGTCTGATTGATGTTCTTGGCCTTCAACTTCCATCAGCAAAGCTAGGTTGCTTAAAATAATTGGAGATATAGGAGCTAAAAACAAGATCCGAGGGACTAGCATCCATTGCAAGTCACAATTATATTAGTATTTGTGCATTCCTACATAATCATGCAGATCATAGAATAATGTATTTATGTCAAGACATCTACCCCATGTATGTATGTAATTTGCATTGTTGATGCATGTGTTGTCACTTGTTGTCCCCCTTTATTGACCATTCACAGTTGCCACAAATCTTAAAGTTGCCCATACTGGGTTAAAGAAACAGATTAGAGTTAACCTGTTGGGGTTAACTGTAATAAACCTCTTTTAAAAGACTCCTTACTGACTCTCGTGGAGGTTGAATACATCCATCAGACACAACTACCTTTCTCTCCCTTTTTATTTTTATCAGGCATATTTAGCAGAGTCTTGTAAATACTGTTGAGTAGTGACTGTCTTGGCCCAGAGAAGCATGTAGCTGTATAAATTGAAACATGATGCTGATAATCAAGACTTGGAGAATGTGTTTAGTCTACTCTTGGATGGATAACGAGAATGTGTATCAGTGAATACTTTTACAGGCAATGATTGTTAATATATTAGGAAAAGTTTTCAACCTCAACTTTTTGATAGCTACTATTTGAATTGCATAAAGAAAAGAGGAATGAATAGCATCCTGCAACTGCTAATAGATTTTTTTTTCTAAAACTCAGTCATTCCACAATGACATAGATCACACAGACAAATGGTTTTTTTGAGAAACAGCTAACGGAAAGGCCTTTTCCCCTTATGCCATAGAAGGCAAAATGAACCTGGGAAGTTTTAGCATTTGAACGTTGTCAGATAAAGGACGGGACAAATCCTTGGCGAATTGCCATTGGTCATCCAAGGAAGTTGGAAACAAGCCGCAAGGAACAAATTGAAACTTGGTAGCTTTTTGCATATTTTTTTTCACAGAGGTATCTCTGTTTATCAGACAGGAGTAATAAATATTACATGTAAAAATAACAAAATGAGCTTTGGTATCCTCTTTGTTTAAGATGAAAAGAATGCTATGACAAGCATCTTCAGTCTCACTAGATCCTGGAATGCCTACGTCAAAGAGGCAGAATGATATAGCGGTCAGCAGCAATTAGGCCTGACAAAGGTATCCGCTAAAGTCCTGCCCCCTGCAATGACTGGGTGATTTTGGATAGTCTCTCCCAACACAACCTAATTCAGAAGGCGGCTGTTATGGGGAAAAATGGGAAAAAGTAGTGCTATTTATAGGACTTCATATTCCTAAACAAAAAGTGGAATATAAATCTAACTAGGTATAGATTTCTCCTGTCCAGTCATGTCAGACTCTAGGGGGAATGCTCATGTCTGTTTCATAGTTGTCCAAAGATGCTTCCGTTGTCATGTGGCCAGCATGACTATATGTCGAGACACACAGAACACTCTTATCTTCCCACCAAAGTGGTACCTATTTATCTATTTGCATTTGTATGCTTTCGAACTGCTAAGTGGTCAGGAGCTGGGGCAGGTAATGGGAGCTCATCCTATCACACAGTACTCAAACTGCCAACCTTTTCTAACTACACAGTAAAAAAAAAAAACAACCACCCTAAATATCAGCCAAGAAATTAATACTGAGCTGCCGGCCATTTCCTCACCATTAATCATTTGCCCCTCTATCCCATCGATAGCGCTCTGTATTTTGATCCTGAATTTAAGCTGTAGGTGATTTAGTGAAAGGCTGCTTCCATATTTTTCTTACCTTTCCCCTCCTTACAATCCTACAGTGCTAAATACAAGTATGGGTAAATTCAGGCATAAATCCAGTAGCCTAAATCTAAAGAACCCCATCTGACATGATCGATAACCTGAAACTACTCAGTGGAATTTTTTTGCTTTGAACTGTAGATTTCCTAGCTGGATCTCAAAATGTCATAGTCTTTTTTTTTTTTAATTCTACGTTATACTGGTTTTTCTAAAATGGAAAACTTATGCTACAAAGGCGAATTGTCTTTAGAATAAAACCAAACCTCCCCCTGCTCAAATGAATGTATTTGGATCTTCTTGCCTTCAGAGTTGGGAGGATAAATTTCACATTATCTATTCATCTTTCAGAAAGGGAATATCTAATTCTGAAGCTTTTATCAGCAAATCTGAATGAACATAGTTTAAGAGTTCTGCGCCTTTTGTGGGGTTTGCAACTACTAATATAAATGTTAAATAGAGGAGCTCCAATTGAGGTTGCAAGAGCAGAGAGACACTGTATGTCAGATGTCTTTCTGTGCAGGATGTAATCTTAGATGGTTATGATGCAAACTAATGGTAACTATGATGTTGGTCCAGAAACTACTTATTACTTTAATAAAAGGAGACATGTCGAAGATGACCTAAGAGCGTAAGAAAAGTGATGAATAGTAATTGTATTGGGGCAAATGTTAATGGCTCTGTAGGTGTTTTGCTTCTAGACAAAGTCTACCATCGATATTAAAAACTTAATGAGTTTGTCTGCAAACTTCTCCATGCTTCCTCCTACATCACTTCTCTTTGTTTGCAATAGTCTTGGCTCTTGGGTTATGTGGCTTCTCATTTCCTCTTGCTCACTCATTTTAGATTGCCTCATTTACCAGTTTATTAACAAGCAGGAATTACTTTGTGGATATTCTCCAAAAAGGCTGCAGCCAGCCATCTTCCTTCACCCCATCTAAGCAGGGCTTCAGAGAGATGAAAAGAAACCAGAGATTTTCCTCTTTATCAAGAAACTTCAGCAACTCTCCCCCTAAAGCTTACCAACTGTTAATGTCAGAAGGGGGAAAAAAGGAATCTTTTGAGGAAAATCTTTCAAGATATGACAATGAACCAGTTTCCTAGAAGAGTAAAGGGGCCTCTTGATGTTTTTTTTATTTTTAATCAAATGCTAAATAACACGAGAATCCTCTGGCTCTTAGTTCTCCACAGAGGATTGAATCAAAAGGCCTACAAGTCCCTTATTTGGATTTAAAATGATGTGGATTTTTTAAAAAAAAAGTGTACCTAATGTCTAACAGACATGTTTTTAATAAGTAACACAATTATTCTGTGTCCTTCTAGATGTTGCTGAAGGACAATTCAGCGGCATCTGAATTCAGGATTCTTCACCTCTAGGCCTGCTGGGAGCTGTTGAGGTACAAACAAACATCTGTGAGGAAATGGGTTCCTTACATTTATTTTAAAGTAAATCTACAGTAAAACATAAACCCCTAAATTTATTTTATTTACAGAAATAAAGAAATCCATTGGAACCCAAAGAGGTTGCAGATGCAAAGAGCAACTTCAATTAAAAAGTATAATTGAGCACAGTGGGAGGGCCTGTGAGGAGAGGTTAGTTGTCTATTTGCACTTTTTATACAGTACCAGTGGCCCAGAAGTGGGTTTCAGCAGGTTCTGACCTGTTCTGGAGAACTGGTGGCGGAAATTTTGAGTAGTTCGGAGAACTGGTAAATACCACCTCTGACTGGCCGCACCTCCATCTATTTTCTTCCTCCCAAGTCCCAGCTGATCAGGAGGAAATGGGGATTTTGCAGTAATCTTCCTCTGGAGTGGGGAGGGAATGGAGACTTTACGGTATCCTTCCCCTGCCAAGCCCGCCAAGCCACGCCACACCACACTCACGAAGCCACACCCACAGAACCTGTAGTAAACATTTTTGAATCCCACCACTGCAATGGCCCTTGTGATTAGCATTCTCATTATTTGTGATTTTCCATATCTGCCAGATACAGTGATAAGTGGAGTTTCAACTTTTCTACACTTTAGCTTTTTATTTTATTTTATACATGTGCAAAGCAGATTAAAAAACACAGAATGTTTTTGAAGCAAAAAGTTAGGTCACCTGTGCAATATGTTCCTGTATTTGCACCTCCTTTCCTTGTTTGTTCATGACATACCTATCTTGCTGGCTCAGCCCAGGTTCAAGGTTTCCTTATATGACCTGCCATTGCATTTGGATCTCAGAGCATGCGAGTGCTCACAACAGCCCTCTGACTATTGTGAACAATCTGCAGGTAGCAATCTTAGCCTCCACTGAAACAATTGAGACACACACACACACCGACCACTTCTGTAAAACAGCTGTATGCAGCAGAGAAGCCAGTGTGAGCTGTGGACCATGAGATGAAGTTGGGAGTGACTCTTATCACTTGTGTAACAGGCTACTCCAGAGAAGAAGGGAAGCTGCTGCAAGGAATCCACAGGGAGCCTCATGGTTGGATTGCCTTACTGAGATCTCCTATGACCAAGTCAAGGGAAGGAGAATCAGAGGAGGGCATATTGTGCAGAAGATTGCAATGGGAAGTCAAGTATTGTGGAGGAAAAGAACCAAATCGTGCAATTTCCATAGACTCAACATTCCAAAGGCACACGTTGACATCGGCGGCTATCGATATCAAATAAATAAACAAACAAACACAAATCTTGTTTGTAATTTTATTACCTGTGATTTTACACTGGAGCAGGGCCCCCACAGACACTGGAGCAAGGATCACCGGTGATCATCCTAAAGTCAACTCTACTTTGCTCCAACACTTAATGTTCTCTTCCCAAGCATGTCAAGACAAAGATCAAGGTTTGCCCAAGATATTTTGCTATCCTAAATGACCGTAGATTCAGTGCTGATAAAGTAGCAGTAGGGGAACTGGACAAGGCATCTCCTCCATACTATGAGTTTACCTCTGTAATCTCCGTTTTCTTCTCGGTGATGGTAACAAGCAAGAACCAAAGAGCTGACATCTGTATGTACATAGCATAGGACCCAATATGCATTTTATTAAAATAAAAACAAGTATATGCACATAGTGCTTAATCTGGGAGCCTTCAAGAGTGTTGCCCTTTCGATCTGCGTATGAGCATCATTGAACACATTTTATCTCTCCATCCATCACCAAGTTCACAGCATATAATTAGCTATATTTACTTGCCCCATGAGATTGAAAATCTGAAGATTTGCCCCCATTGTTACAAGCAAACTATATTAGCAACTAATTAAGGAAATGACTCTTTTGTTGCCATTCGGTCACACCTCCAATGTGCTGCTTGAAATGGGTGGCTCACTCTGACTTCTATTAGGGCTGGTTCTGAGCCCCCTGTTCAGTTTATTAAAATCGGTCAGTGTAACTTTAGTTTTATGATGTCATAGACCTCAAAAAAAGCCCCCCTGCGTGTTATTTTTGAATTTTGTTAAATCAATTTTTAAGCATTCTCATCAATCATTATGAAGTATGACAATGATCAACAAGCTTCCAGACATGTTTTAACCTTAGTTCTTGTGATCCAAGTCTATATCTATAGGAAGCTCATGGGCTTCCTTCCTTCTTGTTTTAATTTACCACCCTCAGTCATTGAAAGTTTTGATTTTGTTGTAACACTATATAGTTACCGTATTTTTCTGAGTATAAGACGCACCTTTTCTCCCCCTAATTGGGGCTGATAATTCAGGTGCGTCTTATA
>JANHFT010003124.1:124919-136340 GCA_032467955.1 Pseudoxenodon macrops | reverse complement strand
CACAATGCAAAAGCACACAAAATGGCAACAGATTTAACAGATTTAAGAGTTTTAACAGGACCGGTTCTATGACGTCATCAGCTGCTTGCAACCTACTCTATAGAACCTGCCTAACTGGTAGGATTTCACCCCTGATCAAATCTAACCCTTAAATTGTATTTTCAATCAAACCAGTGGCTTGGCTCTCAAGAGGGATAATTCAGCTAACATGCACAAGATAGTGCCTTTTCAATAACCCTTTGTGGGAAAGTCCTAGCATAACATCAACTGGAGGATTTAATCTGTATAATGAAGGAGCGTGTTTTCAAGTTGGAGGATCAGGGAGAACTGGAATCCACCCTTTCCCCTGCTTTCAATTAAAAGAATTAAATCCTCCCTCCTGTTAAACACAACAAATTCACCTTTGGCTTTTGTTTATCTTTTCTTCCTTCTTTTCTGCCTCCAGGCTCTCAAAGAGTTGTTCAGCCAGACACAACAACCAACTTTCCTCAAAGAGCTTAGGTGTTTCCTTCAACTGAAAGACATTTCAGTTGAAGGACTGAAATTTATACCTACTCCATTGCTGTTCCTTCAGCTTCCGATATCCTAAACTTTGGTGTAATTCTTTTCTTTGCTAACATTTCTGTAACTGCAGAGATTTGGGGGAATATACTTTGTCACACCATCATGCCAAATTAAATAACTTCAATCCACATATAAATTAATTAGAGATTAAAGGCAAACTTTGCAGCACTGGCCTAAGACTCGCTTAATATCTAAGCCTTCTGAAATGGCTTTGGATTTTGGTTAAGTGTTTTCTCAGTATGATCAAGCCACAAATAAATTGAGGACACTTATAACATAATTGAATGCAGGTTTACGCAAAAGAAAGTCCTAATTAAGGAGATCTAATTAAGCATACAGTTTGCGGATTTGTAACCTAAATCTAATTTATTTCTGAGAGAAATTATTATACACACTAAACATAAAAGCTGGAGCCAAAGTGGTTAAGTTTATTGAAGCATTTGAGCTCCTTTTCCGCTCAAAAATTGTCCTCCATCCTCCCCGGTCTCATAAACGCAAACATTTCTAGTTTATATAGTATCATTTAAACACACACACAAACACACATGCCCGCACATACTAGGCAAACGTGCTTCACTTCCTGCCATTTTCTCACTCCCTTACACCCACTGTGGTCCCTGTTCTTAGGCCAGTGTGGTTGGGCTTCTTTCATTTCAGTAGTTGTCTTCTGACACTGATTGTTGCCTTTTGCAGTTAAAATATTTTTTAATATCCTGTAATATAACCTTTTACACATATTCTGAAAAATCTCTGAGTCAATAAGCGTGCTGTTCTTTGAAGCAAACTTTGTTATTTTACTTGCGCTAATGTAATCAAGTGTGAACTCAGAGGAATTTATGGCAAAAGGAAGAAATGGGGATGATTCAAAGATGAAGATGCATTCCCAGTGCTGGAGTAGATAAGATTCCCTACCCCCATCCTCGCATAACCACAAAGTTGCATTTATGAGCTATTTTGACATATTGACAAGTGGTAGTTTTATGAAGTGCCATTTCCAGGTCATAAAATAAGAGGGTTAGAAGGAACCTTGGAGATCTTCTAGTCCAACCCCTGTGTGAACAGGAGAGCTGATATCATTCCAAACAAATGGTTGTCCAATCTCTTCTTGAAAATCTCCAGTGATAAAACACCCACAACTTCTGGATGCAAGTCATTCTACTAATTGTTCTCGCTGTCAGGAAATTTCTCCCTAATTCTAGGTTGGATCTCCTTTTAATGAACTTCCACCTTTTCTTGTCCTGTCCTCAGGTGCTTTGGAGACTAAGTCAACTCCTTCTTCTCTGTGACAGACCCTCAAATATTGGAAGACTGGTAATGTTACCCCCTAGTCCTTCTCTTTGCTAGACTAGACATACCTAAAAATGAAAAGACACTGCTCTCTTTTATTTGAAAAATTGGGCTGTACACTCACTGGAGAAAATTCTCCCTTTGCCTCACTTCCCAGATTTTGAAATCTTGTCATTGTAATGTATTTTATTTATTTATTTAATTAATTTGCTACCCATCTCAACCACAAGGTGACTCCTATAATTTATTGCATGGTTGAAAAAAGAAATTCAGAGGCAAAATTGCCAATACTTCAACACTGGAATCTTAGCAATGCATCTCTCCCATTTTCATTGGGACTTATTGCAAAGAAAAGGACAAATGATCAGAAAGACACATATACAGTAAATGAAGCATAGACATAGAAATATTATTTTCCTTCCTGTTACCCAAGAGGGCAGGAAGAGGCGTACATTTAATGTTTTATGTAATGTGATAGCAAGTGAACATTGACCGATTGTCTGAAAGTTCTTTGTGTTCAACTCTTGATTGGAAAGGACAAGCATTAATAGATCATTGACTTCTGGGAATGTACAGTTGTCAATATGCAGGCTGGGGGAATTCTGGGAGTTGATGTCCACACATCTTAAAGTTTCCAAAGTTAAGAAATACTGCAATATAAGCTTGTATTACATAGATGTCCTCATAGTTCATCAAATATTACCCAGGTCAGTTCTGGGTGCATTTTAAACTGGGTTTCTAAGGTTGAGAAATTGAAAGGTAATTTCTTTGCAAATGTCTTGAGTAATCACAATTTCCCAAGGACTCTTGGAATTATTACTGTCATATAATACTAAACTGTTACATATATATTAACACTGTTGTATAGACACTTCAAGAAGTGCCACAAGGAAAGCAGTTTAACCTGCTTCCCTCATCCACAAAAAAATCTGAGCCGTTTGGATTTTCAGATGCTGTTCTGACTTTGATGGACATTCTGGACGTTGCAGTCCAAGACATTTGAAAGGCCCCAAGCTGGAAAGATTGGTATAAACCAGCGTTTCTCAGTCTTGGCAAATTTAAGATGTATAAACTTCAACTCACAGAATTCTTCAGCCACCATAATTACTGGGGAATTCTGGGAATTGAAGTCCACACATCTTAAAGTTGCTAAGGTTAAGAAACATTGCTCTAAACCTATGATGGTGAACCTATTGCACACATGCCCAAAGTGACATGAGGAGCCATGTTGCCTGGCACGCGTGGTATCAGCCATTCCTCTTCTGGGTTTCTGGCATGCATGTGCACGTGATGATCAGCTGTTCTTCACGTGTGCGGCAGTGCCAAAAACCGGAAGAGTTGGTCTTATGATTTCTGGAACTCACATGCAGGCTGGCCAGTTGATCGTCATGCATGCATACATGTCAGAAACCAAAAGACCAGCTGTCCGGTGCACATGTGCGTGCTGGAAACTGGAAGTTCATTTCCTGGCACGTGCATGCCCCCTCTTCTGGGTTGTGGCCCCGACGAGCGCGCGCGCACTCCGTGTTTGGCACTCGGTGCTGAAAAGGTTCGCTATCACTGCTCTAGGCCTTGCCTTGTTGGGCCGCCCATTGCTTTAGACTGGATTCCAAAAAGCTACGGTGGAATATTCAAGGCAGTGAACATCACTATTGTCAGTGAACCCTGTAAAATAACCATGTATTTTCCTGGGAATCTATGGCAGCTACAGAGGGCAGCTGCCTGATTCTGAGAAAGGATCTGGCTGTTTTAAATGTAAATTAAAAGCACAGGTAGTCCTCCACTTACAACAGTTCATTTAGTGACCATTCAAAGTTACAACAGCACTGAAAAAAGTGACTTATGACCGTTTTTCACACATATAACGATTGCAGCATCTCCATGGTCACATGTTTCAGTTGCTTGGCAACTGGTTCATATTTATGACGGTTGCAGTGTCCTGGGGTCAAGTGATCTCCTTTTACAATCTTCTGACAAACAAGGTCAAATGGGGAAGCCAGATTCCCTTAACAACTGGGTTACTAACTTGACAACTGCTTAACAACTGTGGCAGGAAAGGTCATAAAACGGGCCAAAACTCACTGAACAAATGTTTCACTTAGCAACATAAATGTTGGACTCAATTGTTGTCGTAACTCAAGGAGTACCTGTAGCTAAAACACCGGGTGCTTTTCCCAACTCTTGAGCATTTTGCTGAAAGCTGTTTACATTTTGCTGGCTGCTAATAGAAGAGAATTGAAACTCATAATTTTATCACCCATGACTAAATAACTTTCAGGACAGAAATTGCACCCAACAGTAGTTAGTGAGTGCACATCTACAGACAACACTGCAAGGAGCTCTTCAATTGAAAAGGCTGTAAGACTTAATAGTGCAGGCCTCTTTTTCCCCCCCCTGATACAATCTGTGCTGTTAATACGAACATCATGCCACATATGAAGGTTTTGCTGAATCGGAAAATGTCTTGCGATAGAGCAGCAGTTCCACCTGGTGGCCTCAAGAAAAGACGGTTCTCCTTCCCATTTGCTGACGTTTGTTGATAAGGTAAGAAAACACCTGTAGGAGCAAATCTGGCCCTGCCCTTAGACAGAGCCAGTCAGTCACCCCAGGCAACAGATTTGGGATGTCATGATAGAAAGGGCAGTAAAGTGTTACTTATTTAATTTGTGGCAATTAGACTTTTACTGCAAGGAATAGACAGCAGTTCTTAGGAATTGGCTGCAAAAAGCAATTTAGCTGATTTGAGGTAAAAGACATAGTGTTAGTGGAAATTTTGAGTAGTTCGGAGAACCGGCAAATACCACCTCTGATTGACATCACCACCCTGCTTCCGTTGTTCCCTGTCCTATATTCCCTTGCTTTTAGCTCACCTGATTCGTGCAGCAGAGCGGATTGCCGCGCATCAGCTGAGCTAAAAACAGCTCAACTCACCAGCTCTGACACCGAGGGCGGTCTTTGAGTGCTTTGCATGCGCGCAAAGAACCAGTAGGAAAAGATTTGGAATCCCACCACTGATGGACTTGAATAAAGGACGAATGCTGTTATTCTTCTCCCTTGGATGGCAAAGTATCTTAGGTCAACCTTATCTCATAATAGCCTCCCCCCACTCAAAGAAAAGCTTGCTGTAGAGTTGTAACTTTAAGACATGTGGACCTCAACTCCCAGAATTCCTCAACCCAGGTGAGAATTCTGGGAGATGACATCCACCTGTCTTAAAGTTGCCAAGTTTCAGAAACACTGCAGTGCAGAGGGTGTTGGAGAGGACTGTGAACCTGGTGGCGATTGCATCATCTTAATTCATTAGAATGCCTGTCTGTTTAGCCATTTACAGCTGTAAATCTTTAAAAAAAATAAAACTGTGACCAGAATCTAAAAATCTATTTGGAAGCACATCTGTGACATAGAAGGCAAAGCGGAGTGGTATAGAGCGTGCCAAGGATCCAGAAAGGATTGAGGGCAACCACATCAGCCGTTTGCCTTCTGAGATACTGTAAAACTGTTCTTATATTTGTTGAAACGCACCCATGTTGTGACTAGACACTCGATCCGCCACCCCTCCTTCCTTTTGCAGCCATTTCTCAAAATTCTAGATCCACTCCTCAGACGAATGGGCTGTCTATCCTTTATTGTGTTTCTCTGACAAAACACATTCTTGCACATGGTTAGTTTCAATAACTCATTGTTTCAAGCTACGCTTCTTTCACGAGAAGGGAGTAACATTTCTATAAGATAATAGTAGAAAACCCTTCAGAGGTGATTCATACTTGGTTGGCTTTCCAGGATAACATTCTGAATTTGGGATGAGAACTGAGTCACTACAATGAATGGGCTTAGTGAGTTGACATTGCTAGGCTGGTATGACATGAGTTGTGTCTTAAGTTATTTTAAGATGCTCCAGCTCATCTGAAAGGATTATGGAGCTTTGACATAAAGTCACTCAGCTTACCTTTCCTCAAGGTGAGATTAGCTGATGATAACCACACTCCCTGGAAGGATTGCCTGAATGCATTTATATAAAAAAGCCTTTATGAACAAGGGGAGAGTGCAAAAAATGTCAGCGGGAGAACACAAAGTTCATTGTTTTCTTCCTCTTGCTGTGTGACTCATTTACACCGAATGGGAACTCTCTGATAGTGAACCAGCTATGAATATGCTTGGGGGGGTTTTAAGACGAGAATCCTAACAAATTAGTTATAATTACTTTACTATAAACTTTTGAGACTGGAAGTCTGTAATTAAATTGTTGCAAAATAATGGGTTGCATATGTTAAATGGGGTAAGTGGGACCTGCAACTAACAAGTGTGATGTGGGGTGCTCACACTCAGCACATGACTTTCCATTTCACCATCTTGAGTTTTCACTCCATCTTTCCTCTCAAAGATACTTTGGGTTGTGTGGTGTCTGGGTGATATTTAGGACCTCTTGGCCTGGGGTTTGTTCACTCAACTATCACTTAGGTTTACTTTCTTAAAGTTTTTTTTTAATGTTGGTAAACTCTGAATATATTCTGTCTCTTGTAATATCACTTTTATGTGTATTGTTTTAACTACATATTGACTGTTTTTATTAATAGAATAGAATAGAATTCTTTATTGGCCAAGTGTTATTGGACACACAAGGAATTTGCTTTGGTGCATGTGCTCTCAGTATACATAAAAAGACAAGATACATTCGTCAAGAATGATAAGGTGCAACATGTAATGATAGTCATAGGGTTCAAATAAGCAATCAGGAAACAATATCAATAAGAAGTCATAGGATACAAGCAACAAGTTACAGTCCTGCAGTCATAGTTAATAGTTAAAAGTTCTGGAAAATCTAATACAAGAAGAAACATCTGGAAAGCCACACATTACTCACTCTTCATTTACTATAATTATAACTCACATATTGTAGTGTAATATTTGAAAAAAATGTTTTAATAACTATTTTTAATAATGTACACTTCTTAAATGCTTGAAGGCTTGTGCAAGCATAGGCATGAATTTAATTTGTGTACTGAACGTTAATTCTAGCGTTCCTTATAAAGAGGCTTAGAATCTCTTCTCCCCCTCAAAAGACTGTTCCAGTGGTGCCCATGATTTGATTTTTAAGAGGTTTATGCAATTTGTATGAATGCAGTCTTCAGTTTTCCATGTTTCTGTGATAAGCCCGGAGTGCACATTTGCCTGGGCGGCAAAATAGAAAGTTGTGCCTAGAAGAGAGTTCTCCTTAAACACTATCCCAGCATACTATTTTAGTGTCTAAAATGATGGCGTTTCTTTTTGATAAGATGTGAATTGCTGTTAAACTTTATGAAAGAAAATGTAAAACCATGTTTTAACTTTGTGTTTCTTTTCTCTGTATCTATTAAACACTTGTTATTCTGCATGCTCTATCATTAACAACAAGGTATTCCCCTCAGGTTCCCTATCTGCTATGTATCATATCCTGTTGCTCTCTCAACTTTGCTGTTGTCCTTTGTGGTTGGAGAGTATTGTCTTTTCATCACCGTGGAAGTACCATGGAGCTATTCATCTGGTCAGCTTCTGTATATAGAAGTACTGCTGGTGTACCTCCATTCCCATGTGATCTCACATACATACAGCCAAGAGCTGATTAGAAAGGAGCATTTATTTATTTATTTGTTTGTTTGTTTGTTTGTTTATTTGTTTAATTTGACAGGCATCGCCTCACTCCAGTTAACTCAGGTCAGCTCATAGTATAAAAATAAAAAGAGCAACATGCGATTAAAACTAGAATACAACAAGATGGCAAAGAATACAAACATGTCCATTACCCACAAAGGACTTGCAACCACCAAATGTTTGGGAGAAGAGCCAAGTCTTTAAAAGCCTTTGAGATATTATGAAGGATCTCAGGAGGAACCTCATTCTGGAAGACAGGCACCATGACTTAACTGAAGTGTTATGGGCGCAGAGCTGATTAATTGATATTTCTGGTCCTTTTTGTGGAATAATTCAAAACGAATTCAAGATTTACCGTATTTTTCGCTCCATAAGACTTTTACAGTGCTGAACCCCGCCTCTTCTGTCTTTGTCATTGCCTGCCTCTTCTGTCTCTTTTCCACAGTGCAGGAGTCAATAGGCAGAGCTGGCACATGAGAGGGCACCTATCTGTGGTCCTCTCAGGCTCCGCCTGCTATATTTTTTTCTTGTTTTCTTCCTCTAAACCTAGGTGCTTTTTATGGTCAGGTGCGTCTTATGGAGTGAAAAATGCGGTACTTTCCCATAGAATATTAGCTCTGCAAATACCCTACAAACATAGGAGAAGAATTAGATAAAAATTAGAAGTTCTATAAATTTGTAAGTTAATTTGATACACATAAGCAAAAAAATAGGATGAAGCCACAATCATTTACCCTCCAACGCCCACTCTGAGGTTATTCTAATTATTTTAGTAAGTACTGAAACAAAAAAAAAGTTTACCAAATAACAACATGAAGAATTCTAGGGAAATATTTTGGCTTCATAGCTGCACAGATGGTTGTTGTCATGAAAAAAGAGAGAATAGGGGTGAGAACAGAGAAGGGGAAAAGCACAAATAAAACAGCAGAATGACCTTTATCAGAGAAAGAAAGCACAATATTTTGTTTTATGTCAGTGGACATTATTGTGCTTTTTTATATCAAATCTTCTGTGAAGCCCCAAATCCTCAAATTACTATTGGCAAGAATTCAGAATGCTGTTAAACCTTTCTTCATTGCATGTGCATAATATTTCTAGGTTATTTCCTGGAGCACGTTTATTGAATAAATTCATATATTCATGTATCCTTGGAGAATAATTGTTTCCTATGGATGGTATATTTACTTGGATTGGGTGGCACTTTGCACACCTTGGCAAAAATAAAGTTGAGAATATGCAGGATACAGAGGAGGGTTCCTACCGGTTCGCACCGGTTCTGCCGAGTAGGTAGTAGGCCGCTGATGATGTCACGGAGCCGATTCTGGTTTTCTTTTTTCTCTTTTTTGGGGGATTTGTTTTTTTGGGGGGAATTTGTTTTTTGGGGTGGAATTTTTTTCGTGTTTTTTTCTTCGGCGCATGCGCAGAAGCCAAGTTTCTGGCACTGCACATGCGTCACCATCTTGTTTTCGGCCTTTTTTTTTTATTGCCATTTTTTTCTACTGCGCATGCACGTGCCCATGAGGTGCGGGAGGCAGCGAACCGGTGGCGAGGTAAGTTAGAACCCACCCCTGGCAGGATATGAATGTAGTAACTCTCTGGAGTTCTTTTAAGATGAATATATGTTTTACATGGGATTATCGGCTGGTTTAGAAGTTCCCAAAGTTGAGACCCTCTGCCCTACATACGTTAGACCACTTTTTGACTTTTGCATTCTGAGCATCGCCTAGTTTTCACATTACTGCTATGCAGTACCCACTGCTGTGGGCTGGCGATTTTGGGAACTGTAGACTAACATATAAGTAGTCCTTGACTTACAACAGTTCATTTAGTGACTGAAGTTACAACTTTTCACACTTAGACCATTAAAGCAGCCCCGTGTTCATCTGTTCAAGATTCGGACGCTTAGCAACTGACTCAAACTTACAACTGTTGCAGTATCCCGGGGTCATATGATCCCCTTTTTGGGACCTTCCTGACAAGCAAAGTCAAGGGGGGAAGCCAGCTTTGCTTAACACCATGTTACTAACTTAACAATTGCAGTGATTCACTTAACAAAAGTGGCAAGGAGAGTCATAAAATTGTGCAAATCTCAACCAATTTCTCACTTAGCAACATCAATTTTGCGCTCAATTGTGGTCGTAGGTAGAGGAGTACCTGTATATGGTAAAAACCAGTTTAGAGGAGTATAGTAAATTAAAACACAACTTTAGATCTTGGCTCCCCTTGCCCTTTTACTTATTTTCCTCTCCCCACCCCCTTTTTAAAAACACATTCAGGTTACGTTAAGGTAAAAGTTGCCTAACATCTCTGATTATTTAGTACTGTAGCTGTTCTTTCATGTTTAATCCACTAGATTAACTGAGTCCAGTAGAACTATTCAAGCAAAGTAGCTCTTGATAATTGAAAAGAGCTGTAGCAGCCTTGATCCATATGTGTGTAAATAAATTGCTTGGCATATTGCCCTTTGATAAAGAAGCACCAACTGCTTTTGAAATTGAAAGTAGTACTAATACGTGCAACTGTTGTAGGGGAAGTTTTCAGTTCAAACTCTAGGCGTGGCACCGGAAGCGTGAAAAAAACCACAACTTATTCCTTGTTCCTTCTACGGATCTCTTAATGGCTTGTAGCCTTAAAAGAAACTTTATCCAGGAAGCAATGGAGTCTGGGTGTGAGCAGACCTGACTTCCACTGTTCAATCTGTTGTCGGTCAGTTGCCCAGAGGAGCCAGTGACAGATCTGATAGGGCTAAGTGCTCTTAAAATGATCACCCTTGGTAACTTCTCAAGCACACCTGGAGGCAGGTGGGAAAATGCTACAGTTCAGCTTTAATAGTGCAATATAGTCTTTATCTGCAGGTCCTATGAGGTCCTAAACATATAAAGGAAATAGCCATTTTGAAGACTGTTAACAATAACAAAAAAGGATGACCCCCCCCCTACTGCATATTGGCACTTTCCTCATCATATAATCAGAGGTGGGTTCCTACCAGTTCTAACTGGTTCTTTAGAACCGTTAGTAGCTTGGCAATGACGTCATGGAGCCGGTTTCGTCAGTGTCTCCGTGGGCGCCACCATCTTGGATTTTGCTTTTGCGCATGCTCAGAAGCTAATTTTTGCTTCTGCGCATGGGCAGAAGCTATTTTTTTTTATTTTTGCATGCTCACGCAGCGCAACCCTGAGAGAACCGGCAGCAAAAATATCCAGAACCCACCCCTCCATATAATTATAGGGATATGTTTCACACTTGTTGTGAATGCCTTTAAGGCTCTAGCTTAATTTCATCTTGACTGAACCAGGGAAGAGAGGTTCTTCTCTTGTGTTTCAGCCATGGCTGAGTGATTTCTTTAAAACATTTTAGTAATATCCACCACTCATGTTTCAGGAAAAGTTTGCAAAGAAACGAAGAAGTCAATATGTGCGCCTAATGGGGGAAAGATCTAAACAAAAAGAGGTATACAAAAGTGTGAAAGTATAAAAAGTTGCTCCCAAATCTGACAGCTGGATTGTTGCCTGTCTTCAGATAGCACCAGAACCACAGGAAACAAGGCAGACTCTACTTTGTTGAGTCAGATTGGTTTGTTTTTGCTCTTCAAATTTTATTTATTTTGGAGGGTTGTAATATTATTCTATATAACTGTAGGGATTCCTCAGATTTACAGACTGTACAGAACTCTTTCCAAGGAACAGTCATTAAATGACCGGTCATAAGTCAAGGACTACCTGTAAACAGTTATTTCTCAAAATTCTTATTTTAGAATTAAATTAGAATTAATAATTATTTTAGCATCAGAATTGGGAAATATTTTGGAGGCCTATAAAACTGGATAACACGTCATAGCAGCTCTTGGAAAATGGCTACCAAATTAGTACCCTGTTTCCCTGAAAATAAGACCTCCCCGGATAATAAGCCCAATCAGGCTTTTCAGCGCATGCACTAAAATAA
>JANHFT010003124.1:107745-124819 GCA_032467955.1 Pseudoxenodon macrops | reverse complement strand
GGGGGGAAGCTGGGGGCACGTTGGAGGGTGGGAAAAAGAGCAGAAACATTTCACACACACACACAGACACAAACGCACACACACACAAACACACACACACACACATTTTGTTTTTGTCTCCATAACAATGAGGCTTATTGTGACCCCCCCCTAAAGATTTAACATATTAGATTGATACAAATCACCCAAATATATCACATAGTCATTTAGTAACGATGTATAAAATCATGCATAAGACTTAAAAATATTATGACATTTATGCCAAAAGAAAATATATTGTGACACTTGGATTAGTAGGGGGGGGGAAACCAGCCTTTTAAAAACTGGTAAGTTACACATTTCTCAAATTCAGTCTTTTAACATCCGGAGTAATAGTACTTTCCAAGTCTCTCAACACAGGATAATTATATTGAATTACATCTCACCTACTAACTTGAGCCCTCCTTCCCCCCTCCCTTCTTGGACACACCTGCCTCTGGCCATAGTTCAGTTGCCCGTCCCTCCTCTACCTTGTCACAGAAGGAGCATTCAGAGGCAATCTTGTCAAAGGGCTAATTCATGTTATGTTCCTGGGGCAACACTTTTGTGAGATAGGCCCGATGTACACAGAGGAAGAGGTGTCAGCATTTCTTCAAGTGAGAAATGTAACCCTACTGGCTTAGGGGCTCATGAGTAAGGTTAATTAAACAAGATTTAATTTCCTTTTCTTTCCGGCTTTAATTTAAACTTACTATCTGATGACAGCCCCACCTTTTTCCTTATCTTGAGCTATAATTAATTTTATATCACTTCTGAAAGAAGCTAAGAAACATCAGGCTTTAGATGGCTGTCTAAAATATATATTGAATCAGTGCCTTAAAAATGCAGTCACAGTACTGTGCATAACTCATCTGCACATACTATATAAAAATGCAGGTAACCCTCGATTTATGACATAATTGAGGCCAACATTTTATGTTGCTACATGAGACTGTTGTTAAGTGAATTTTGCTCCAATTTACAACCCTTCTTGCCACTGTTGTTAAGTGAATTACTGCAGTTGTTAAGTTAGTAAAATCCCTATTGATTTGGCTGATCAGAAGGTCGCAAAAAGTAATCACACGACCACGGGACACTGCAACCGTCATAAACATGAGTCAGTTGTCGAGCCTCTGAATTTTGATCGTGTGACCATGGAGATGCTGCAATGGTCGTAAGTGTGAAAACCAGCCACTTTTTTCAGTGCTGTTGTAACTTCAGTCACTAAATGAAAAGTTGTAAATCGAGGACTACCTGCAGAGGACTGTTTATGCAAACACCATGGGCAAAAATACACAAACACAAAACTTGTTCCAATGAAATTACTTGTGACCAGCTGCATTTAAATGCATGAAGTCTGCTAGAGTGAGAAAAAGAATCAAGTTGTCTTGGGATTAAAACCACATAAATGGTATTTAGCTATAGGGCCAAGGACTTTACCAGAATATTCGAATTCATAGTGCACTAAGATATAAAGGGCTTTATTTGATTTTGTTTTAGCTTAATATAATATAAGAACCCGTCTACTATCAGTTGTAAACCAGGGTTTTTGACTTGGAGTTATATCTGAACCACATGATAATAACATGCTCAATCGTGTCTTAGTGTGATGTGGAAACTCAAGCATGCAAGGCTTAATTGAATATGTTGCTGGGCAGGTTATAAACTGCAGCTTAGGCTCTTAGGACAGAGAAGGAAGTTACTGAAATATTAACACTGCATATAATACACTACATAGCTGTATTATTAATATGTATAGTATGGGCAAAGTTTAATACATTTTACTCAACTATGAACAGCTATATCAATGGAGTAAATCTCTCAGGATAAATATAAATCAGATAAAGGCCAAAGAGAATAGTTATCCATGAAAATAAAATATCTGAACCAGAAAATAAGTGCAGAGTATGACAGTAAACATACCTGGACTATCTTTTGAATGATAGATGGGATCATAGTATGGAAATAAGGAACTGGATTGAACAGGAAAGAGCAGCTTTTTAAAGAAAAGGTAAATATTTACTGTTGGGATTTAAGATTACAGTTCTATTCTGGATTGTATGCTATTATATTTTACTTCTCCTGTATAGAGTAAAAGCATTACAGAACAATTTTGTCTTTGAAATGCGTAAATTTGCAGAAGATTGCTTAGAATATAATGGGTTCAACATATATGAAATAATAAAATCCTCCAAAGAATGAACGAAGATAGAGAAACTGTGAATATCAACAAGGAAAGGAAATTATTTAGGGCACGTGATATATAATGAGCAATGTCAATTACTTCAATTACAAGCAAGATATAAATAAATGTAACATTGGAAGACGATGCATAAACTCAATATACATAGTCTGCAATAATTGTATCATTTCTATTGATAAACAAAAGATCCTACAGCCAGGAGCAGGGTTTTCTTGTACTTAATTTTACTGAAACATTCAGAAGAGCTAACTCAATTGAATCTGCAAAATGAGCATGTAACTAAGCCAAGCCGAGCAACAATAATAGACTACAGCCATGCTTAATCAATTGGAAATGACAACAGACTAATATACTACATAGCTTTATTTCAGAAAAAAACAACACTGAGAAGTGCCAACATTCAGTAGGAAACAGTGCTACAAGAAATATCGCTAATTCAGCAGGTGGCAGCATCTAGCTGAACTTGAAGATAAGCAGAAGTGGTCCTGGTTAGTACATCCATGGGAGAGACAAACCATGGAATCCCAGTATTATGGGGAGAAACTGAGGAATTGGAAGCAGAGAAGGAGGAGACGCATTTCAGTCCCATATTGGTACCAAGGACATTTTAGAAAAGTATTCATGAAGTCACTAAGAGTTGAGAAACTCAAACAAGACCTTACCTTTATTAACTTAGGTTGTGGTTACATGAAATGAATGAGATTTTTTAATTCACAATTTAGTTCCTGGGACTGTAATCTTTACCTACAATTAACTAAGCGGAAGTCTGAGTGAACTCAGTGGAAGCCCCATACATAGAATTGTACTTCTCTTGTCTTTTTCATTATCCTCATGCTGCTGTGTTCAGTTGCAATGCCACACGAGAAAATTGGCTAGTAAATGGACATTTTAAAATGGCGTCCTCTTGAGTATTCAATGTTCCGATTTGTAGTTTTGTGAGAAGCACAGAGATGCTTCTGGGTTGAAAGGATTAGCTGGCGACATCACCGTTGCCCTAGGGGCGTCCAGTTGGGGTCTCCTTTCATGTCCCTGACAGGAGCTGGAGTGATGGATGAGAGCTCAACCCCGCCCCACAGCAGCTCTCGGGTCTTGAACCCGAGCTTGCGAATCTCCTGCCCAGCATTCCACCCACTCGAGCCACTGTGCTCTGATGAAAACATAAATTTCTGGCTGCCTCGGCCATTGAGCTTTGAGGGAAATGTTTTGTTTTTTTTTGTGTGCCTTCAAGTCATTTTCATTCCTCAAAGAAGTACCTGAGTAAGTCCTTGAAGTTTTTCAGGTTTTTCAGAAGTGATTTGCAATTGCTTTTTGTCTTCTTAGGGCTGAGGGAGCATGACTGACCTAAGGTCACCCAGATAGCTTCGTGCTTAAGGTGGAACTAGAACTCATGGTTCTCCCCCCTCCCCATTTATACACTGGTGCATTAACAACTACACCAAACTAAACATCAAACTTCAGATTATAGGAGGCTATACAAGTAGCCTTCGACTTATGACCAAAATTGACCCCAGAATTACTGTTGTAAATCATGCCTGTTGATAAGTGGGTCATTACATAATCATGTCTAACTAATTATCTTTATGCAGTGGTCATTAAGTAAATCTAATGTCTGCAATAGGCCTTTTTCCCCTGGAACGTGGAATTAAATTCTGGTTTCTAGCGAAAAGTCGTAAATTGTGGTCATGTGACTGTGGGATGCTGCTAACGGTTGCAAATGCAGGTTAGTTGCTGAGTGCCCAAAAATTCAATCATGTGACCATGTGGGGCAGGAGGGCAGCCATCGGTACTTCAAATCTGGATCATAAGTAGCCCTGGGTAGATCTGTCATAACCGAATGGTCACTAAGCAAACGGTCGTGAGGACTACCTGTATGTCAATCTGGGAGCAACTTGGTGAAAGCCTTTCACAAAGACGTATGGGATTTGGTTTACACATCACACTAAACCATGATAGTTGAACTTTTCTAAAAAAGGGATCTTAAATAGGGCCAGATTTGTAAATATTTGTTTTTAATTGGTTTTTAATTTTTGTATTGTGTGTTTTTATTGCTGGCTGTGCACCGCCCTGAGTCTTTCGAGAGAAGGGCGGTATAAAAATTTAATAAATAAATAAATAAATATGGTTTAATTAAAAAATGGCCTTGTTCAAACCATATTGCATTACTATAGGTTATGATATACACATGCCCATGCCTGGGTTCAGATATCATGCCAGGCCTAAACCAATTATAGTTCAATCACACAATATGTTTATATTCATACAAATCCGCATGTAATGATGACACACGTACTCCCATTCATTTCTTTCTCTCTCACACAACATTTATACACAAACGCAGACACAATTACAGTTCCAGGCCTGAAAATCAGTGGAAAAAGGAAGACAAAGACACAGTAATGTTTTTCAGTGGCATTAGTTGACTCAGAGAACTGTGCCTGCCCCTGAGTTTCTTCACACATGGGGTTCCTGCCTGCCTGCCTGTCGCTTGATGACTGCCATCGTTTCTCACCAAGGGATGGAATGTATTTGTTTGTTTTTAGAAGGCTTCAGTTCTGCCTGACTGGTAATCTCAGGGTGGCCTGAAGTCGTGAACAGAATGAAATCCAACCCCCAGAGGCTAAAAGCGGCAAGCCAGAACCAGGCGTCAACCTTTTTCAGACGCTGCGTTTCATCTCTTGAGTGGCGTGCTGAGAGCACACGCCCCCAGAGATGGGCAGGGCTGGATAAAACTTGCATTGAAATTTGAGTTCCATCCACAGTGCAGTAAAATTAATTGCAATGAACTCTGTATAATTAACCCAATTACTTCCCAAGGATTTAATTTCCCCCCCTCTTTGTGTTACATGAGGAAGTCCTATTCAGTTGCAGCCCTGAATGGGTTAGGGTTTGTTTGCCTTTGAGCAAGAGATAGAGAGAGAAGATGAGTTAAAATACCTAAAGGGATCCAGGTTTATTTTACTTTATTTAATTATTTATTAAGAAGGGTTATATGGACGCCCAATTCACTCATGGCGATTCCAGATAGATTGCAAAGTGTTAATTGTGAATATGGTATCTTTCTTGTTTTGGCCATCAATAGATTTGTGTGTGTGTGTATCTGTTTCTCTCTGTTTGTTTGTTTGTGTGTATGTGTGTACACTAATTTCTTCCTAAAGAAAACAGTATGTGAGATGTACAGGGCAATTTAATGAGAGATACCTTTTGACGGTGCTCTGCTGACAGAGCTATGGTGTCCCTTGCTGAAAGCTTTCCAAAAAAAGGAACTTTAATGCCAACCTAAATGACAGAACACTATAGAAGGAAAAAGGTGAGGGTTTGCTGTGAGAAGATGATTTCAGATTTACGCTCTCCTTTGTTTAGAAATGAACTCAAAAGTTAGGCTCCACACCAGAAGACATTCTGAACCTGGTAGCCCTCCAGAATTGTTAGACGGCAGCTCTTTGAATGTGGGAAAATTCAGGGAATTCTGGGAGTTGTAGTCCCAAGAAATCTGAAAAGGGGTCATATCGAGGAAGGCTTTTCTAGAGATGTCTTTCCAAAAACACTACAGAAGAACGTACTGTAAATTCTAGAACATGGATTGTGTGGAGGCAAGCGCCTGCTCCTGAACTCTTAAGGATTTTTGAAGGTTTCAACAAAAACCCACTCCACTGAGCCAGAAAACCTGAAAAACTAAGCGGGAAATACAAGTTAAGTTTCTCTGGTTCACACCCGTGTCTAAATACCTCATTTTGTTCCTTGCTTTTAGAGGCAACATGGATTGGTACATGGATGACTGTGGGAGTGAGGAGCAGGGCAAATGATAAACTATATGTGATGGCATTGTCATACAAGTGTTGGAGCCTACATACAATAAATGAATCAGACACCTAATCACCACTTTTTAAACATAGTGTTACTATGCAGGGGATACCCTTTGAGTATCAATGTGCTTTGCTGAAAACGTAACTGCCTCAGTATTTATTTATAAATTTTATATTGCTACCTATTTGCACAAAGCGACTCAAGGTAGCTTACAGGTATATAAAAATATTAATAGGATATTAATATTAGGAATATTCAAAAAGAAATATGATAAAAACACCAAATATTTGATCTTGCATATAATAACTGCAGCCAGGATTGCCTTTGCGCAATGTTGGAAGAATACAAATACATCAATAGACAATTTGATAATTGCAAAAATTTACGAATGCACGCAAATGGATAAATTAACAATAGAACTCAAAGGAGAAAAAGATTCGGACTATTATGTAACATGGCAAAAATGGTGTAATTGTTTTGAAAAAAAAACACAGTTGAAAAGAAAATGTGTGTAGATAAATATGGACCTGGATATTATTGTAAGATAATGTACAAATGATAATAATATGAATCTAAGGAATGTAAGAGGCGGTTGTTCTGCTTAGGGGAAAAAAACGGTAATAATAGTTGTATGTATATACATAGTTATTATATAAGTAGTTATAGTAGAATATTAGTTTTTTGCTTGTATTTGTATTTATAATTTTTATGTGTCTATATCTTGTAAAATATTAATAAACATTATTAAAAAAAAAAAAGGTTCCCGTGGGGCAGGAGAGACTAGGTTTTTACTCCATACTCTTCCTGGTCCCCAAAACCTTGGGGGGATGGAGAGGCATCTTAGACTTGAAAGGACTCAACATCCATCTCAGAGACCAGCATTTCAAGATGCAATGCCTGAAATCCCTCTTGGGATGCATCAAACAAAAGGACCTGTTGACCTCAATAGAGTTGAAGGAGCCTATCTTTATGTGCCAATACGTCCGTCACACAGAAGGTTCCTGAGATTTTTTTTTGCAGGGACTCATTACCAATACAGAACCCTGCCGTTTGGCCTCTTGTCGGCTTCCAGGACCTTCACAAAACTGGCAGCACACCTCAGGGCGCGACCAATACATCTACAATGCTTCTTGGATGACATTATCATCCAGTTGTCCTCCCTTTGAGCAAACGAGGACCTCCTAACTACCATCAGGACCTTAACAGCAACACGGCTTCTCCATGAACCTTCAGAAAAGTCACCTAACTCCAACCACCAGACTCCTTCACCTGGGTGCAGTCATCAACACCGCGACATGCGAGGTCTTCCTATCCCAGGATCGGCAGTCCAGCATTGCAGTAGTAGTGTCCTCGATCCAGGCAAAGAGGTCAGTGCTATTGACCACTCTTTCCCAATTATTGGGGGAAATTATCTCCTGCATAGACATAGTGCCCTGGGCAAGATTCCACGCCCGCTCGCTCCAGTGGTTTCTTCTACCACATCAGAGCGAACAGCAGCCATTCCATCTGGGTATGAGTACCTTCCATGGTGAACTGGTGGATATCCAGTGCAATACAGAGAGGCTGCTTATTCAAGGAGCCCACCCGTATCACGATCACCATGAATGCAACTCTCTTTGGGTGGGGAGCACACACCCAGGCATTAGTGGCTCAGGGCTGCTGGAGTCCATCAGACTTAAAAAACAACATAAACTGGTTGGAACTTCAGACAGTCTATCTGGCCCTTCTACACTTCCAGACCTTAGTGGCCAACAACCATGTTTTAATTCTGACGGACAATGTGGCTGCCATGTCACACATCAACCATCAAGGGAGCACACAATCCAGAGGTCTCATGTCAGAAACAGAAGCTGGGGCTATGGGCAGAGCTCCATCTCCGCTCAATTCAGGCAGAACATATCTCAGGGATCTCGGAACGTGCAGGCAGACTGGTTGAGCAGGACAACCATAGACCACTCAGAGTGGCGCCTGCACCCAGACCTCTTCGAGGCCCTGTCCTACAAATTCGGACACCAGTGGTAGATTTGTTTCCTCACCCGACCAACACTCACCTGTCAAGATTCTTCTCCAGGTTCCCTGTGTCGGGGGTGGAGGTGGTCAACGCTCTTTGGATCCCTTGGCCTCAAGGTCCTCTATACGCCTTCCTGCCTCTCCACCTCATTCCGAGGGTGATACGGAAGGTCTTGGAGGAGAGGGCAGAGGTTCTTCTAGTCGCCCCTCACTGATCCAGATGCCCCTGGTATGCGGACCTGATCAGCCTGTCCATGTCCTGTCCTTGGAGGATTCCAGACAATAGGATATCCCTCAGCCAAGGGTCTATACTCCACCCAGACCCTCAATGGCTCCAATTAGCCGTATGACATTTGAAAGAAATATCTTGAGACAGGCAACATTCTCGGGAAAGGTGATCCATACCATCCAGGTATCTAGGAGGGCATCAACTAACCATATTTATAATTCTACCTGGGCCGCATTTTGTAAATTTTGTCCCAAACATCACATCGATTCCAGGTCAGCATCAGTTCCACAGGTGTTAGAGTTCTTGCAGGAGGGCCTGGACAAGGCCTTTACCCAAATGCCCTCCACACGCAAGTATGGCCTTGTCCACTGTTTTGACAGTTTCCAAACTGCAAACCCTTTTGCATCATCCAACGGTCCGCAGTTTTCTTAAAGGGGCTGCTAATTTGAGACCGCCCGCAGTGCATCATTACCCTTCTTGAGATCTCTCCCTTGTTTTGCAAGCCCTTACAGCTCCTCCATTTGAGCCGTTGAGAACAGCTACCCTCCAACACCTGACGTTCAAAATGGCCTTCCTGGTCGCAATAACTATGGCCAGAAGAATATCAGAGTTGGCAGCGCTGTCAGTCCATCAGGATTTGTGTATTATCCATTCTGATAGGGTAGTGCTCAGACTACACCCTTCCTTTTTACCCAAAATTAACTCCCGGTTCCACAGGGCTCAGGAGATTATTCTACCTAATTTCTGTCCCAAGCCCATTCACCACCTAGAACGTAATTGGCGTACTTTGGATGCCCGGAGGGCACTTCAGATATACTTCAAATGGACTGCCCCATTTAGGAAGACGGAATCATTATTCGTCTCCTTTCAGCCTGCATCCATGGGACAGAAGGTCTCCCCATCTACTATTGGCCGCTGACTAAAGGCTTACATAGCCTTGGCCTCTGAAATTTGGGCAAAACCACTACCTGGCCATATAACAGCTCACTCAATTAGTGTTGAATGTGGCCACTTCGGCGGCTTGGGCCACTCAGGCCTCAGTAGAGGAAATTTGCAGAACGGCTATGTGGTCATCGCGTAGACATTACAGACCAGATGCATTCGCATCTGCAGAGGCATCATTTGGCAGGAGAGTGCTGCAATGGGTTCTTTCCAGGGACCCTGGACCAGCCTCTTTCCCGCCCTTGAGACATTCAGCTTGGGTACATCCCATTTATGGATTCTCCATAGCAGCGCACTGGAGATGGAATGTTGGCTTACCTGAACGTTCTTTCTCTGTGCGCTGCGGGAGAATCCAACCCGCCCTAGTGACCACTGGTCCAGGGTTGCTGGTTATGGACTTCCTAACGTTATCCAGTCCTGGAGGTCTGCGCCTTCATAGAAAAACTGGCTTCCAGGGAGCAGAATGAGGCATGGCCGGAACTTTCTCATCTCAGTCCTTGGGCAATCAGACAGAAGTTAACCCATTCATGGATTCTCCCGCAGCGCACAGAGAAAGAACATTCAGGTAAGCCAAAGTTCCTTTTCCCCACTGGAAATAGCTGTTTGAAACACACAAGGAGGGGATGCTTTCCTAAGAGCTCACAATTCAAGAATACTAATGTACACACATTTGCTAATCTAATGCACCATTAATTAAATGAACATGAGGCATCTCAGAGTGGGGAAGGCCATAGGGGTGGGGGCTAGCCTCACTACCCACTTAGATACCTCATGCTTCCCCCTCCCTTCCTGCCACACCAGACTCACCTTGCAAAGATCTGTCTCCTCTATGCAGCTGTTTCTTGGCCTTTGAAGGAGAAGAGTTGGCTTGGAAATGCTTTTTGTGCTGAGAATGGACACTCCTGGGTGCCATAATAATGCGTGAGTTCAGACACCCATCATCTTTTGCAGAGAATCAGGGACCCAGAAACTTTCATTCTCGGCGCGAAACGTGTTTGTGGTGCCTGTCTCTTGTTCCTCCTCTGAACTCCTTTCCACCACTGCCATGGGAGGAATGCTCCCTCCCGCTAAAATCCGCTGTGTGTGCAAATGGGGCGTCGGTGAGCAAATGGGGAATTTAGAAACAGCTATCTACACCTCCACTTACTTCAGCTAGGAAAGAGTCTGGACACCCAAGCTGCTGGTGGCAGCAGTGGGAACCATCTGAACAGCCATGATCCCCCTTCCCCAGCCAGCCAGCACCATTCAACCTACTCCTTGCCTTGCCAGCTGGCCAACACAAAGCTTCACCGCTGTTCTTTTCCTCTTTGGCCTATCCGCTTAAATGGTGGTGGGCTCCGCAGGACCATGGAGTGTCATTCCTCCCCCAGCACGGCGAGGGGCCTGGCCCTTCAAAGCCTCGCTCAGTTAAAGTCTTTCCTGCCCTCAAACAACCTGGCACACGCGGGCAAGCAGTGTACCCTGGCGACGGACGGCATTGGTTCCTGCGTCCAGCCTTAGATCCGGCTCACAGGGCCACCCTGGAGCCAGTAAGCAGCCAGGATGCTCCCTTGGCCCCATCTCCTGGGTGTTGCACAAGAGGCGATGAGCACATGAGTGCTGTCATACCTGTTGAAAGTGAAGCGCTCAGAATTAAATCATTCTGCAAGACAAGATAGTCCCCATGCACACTTGTGCGGTTACTGTGCATGCCCAGGGGCAGTGCAGGGGCAACCTCTTGCTAGCTCCAGGGTGGCCCCGCGGATCTAAGACTGACCACGTTCCAGCCCCAATGGCCCCCACCAGGTTGTAGATCAGCGCCTGGTTGGCTTGGGCCAGGCCGAGGTGCTGTGGGCCAGTCCTTCATTGTTTCCAGGGCGGTTACATGGGACAGGTCTAACCGGCCTGCAGGCCTTGAGTTTGACATGTCTGAGATAGAGTATTTGTTAGGGGATTTATTTTATTCAGGCCTTATTGTTCAGAAATCTTTTAGCACAAAGATAGCAATAGCACTTAAACTTATATACCACTTTACAGTGCTTTACAGCCCTCTCTAAGCGGTTTACAGAGTCAGCATATTGCCCCCAACAATCTGGCTCCTCATTTTACCCATCTCGGAAAGGCTCCTATGATGCTAAATGTATGAAGATACTCAAATACTTTAAAAATACAACATGACCATTAGTCTTTATTGTTTGCAGAAATATGACCTCCATCGCTTGGAAGACAGTCCTCCTACCACAACTGTACTGACTCGAGAACAAGGTCTCCAATACTATAAGACTATGCAGACTATTCGGCGCATGGAACTGAAAGCAGACCAGCTGTATAAACAAAAGATTATTCGGGGTTTCTGCCATTTATATGATGGCCAGGTGGGTAGCAGATTTTATCAAACTTTCTGTTTCATTTTAACTAGGCTGTTATAGGTAAAATAAGAATTATGAAGAATTCTATGTCTTGGCTCTAAAAATATAAATAAACAAATTCCTTGGTGGTTGAAAAAGGTGAACACTTATCATTTCTAAAAATGCTGGAATTTTGTGAAGTATCTTCAGTGGGAAAAGTTTGTAGTGTGTAGTTGGTGGAAACAGTGTACTTTGATCAAATGGCTAGTGCCAATATTTTTATTTTAGTGTGGTTTCCTCTGAATGGTAGAAATTATACCATAGTACGTTTAATTCAAATGTTTTCTGATTGTTTCTCTCCTCCCATTTCTTTTTATTTATATGTATTTTGTACCCTTGAGATTTTGCTCCCATAGTCTTTGAAGAGTTTTAATGGTTTTTCCTAACCTGTTTATCGTTAATATAATTACTGCATTGCAACTGTCTTTGCTAAGATATATCTGTAGACCAGACATGTCAAACACAAGGCCCGCAGGCCGCATCCAGCCCACAAGGGACCCAGATTTGCCCCTTAGGGCTGCCCCGGACACAGCAAGGGACGGCTCCCACTGGGCCTGGCCCACCTTGGCCCACACACAGGAGGTGGTGAGCACATGGGGACCGATGGAGTCCGGCAACTGCCGCAGCCCACTAGCACACTCAGGTTCTGCAGCCTGCGTAGCACAGGTGGGTTTGAGTGCTGCAACTGCAGGCCTAGCCCTCCAAGCAACAGGAAGAGGCACGGGGGAGGCCCACGATCCGACCTGCTGAAGATGCTGGGCATCCATCCTGCTGTTCGCTTTTGGTTGCTCGTAGCCACCATGGGTGGAATGGAGCAGGCGGCCACGTGGCTGCCTGGTGGGCCAAATCACATGCCTCCTCCTGTGCCTCTGCCTCCAAGTGCTGTTGGTGCTGCCACCATGGGATTTATCCCCTGCCGTCCAAAGTTTTCCGCCAGATATGTGGGACAAGCCTCCCATCTGCCACCCCAACCACAATGGCCCTCGCAAATGGGAAGGGTGGGGAGCCCCCATCCCCAAGAAACAGCTGGGACTCCCATCCCCGCTCTGCCCCACCTGAGCCCAGTCCCAGAGCTGTCCCATGCGCCCCACACCTGCGCATCTTGGGGCCCCACAGCCAGGTCACCCCCGCTCCACCACCTGCCTCACTTTGCTTCATGTCACAACGGCGGCACCAGCAACAGCTGCCCACTCCAGCCCAGGAAGCCCAGCTCTGGTAAGGAGAGCGAGCACAACAGCAGCAGCAGCATGGAGGAGGAGGCAAGTGCGGGGGGGGATCCCCCTCTGGAAGCGGGGCTGGACCGCTGGGTCTCTGCGCCCCAGGAGCTGAAGGGCTGGGCACCTGCTGTCCAGGGCCCCAGGCAGCCCATACTGCCATCCAGGGGGGCGCCGTATGGCCCGAGAGGGTTAGTGAGACTCATTCGGTGGATCAGGCCTCGCTGCCCACCCTGGTCCCGCTCCCGATGCAAGCAATGTCAAGCTGGCCATGCCCACCCTGGACACGACCACCCAGTCAGCCATGACCACCCAGCCATGCCTACCCCAGCCCCCCGAGTGCAACAATCCTGATCCGGCCCTCAGTGAAATTAAGTTTTACACCCCTGCTCTAGACCATAATTTAAATAATTAAATATGATGAAATGTCATGCAACATAAAATATAGTAATAAAGCAAAATACATAACAAGGGCCAGTATTTATTTAAGTGCAGCATCCTTCTTAAAGGCCAAAGTGCATTAAAATATTGGGAACTGACTAGTAGCAAATTAATAACTGTTCTTTCACTATGATTCTGTGTTGCAGAGACTTAGTGCTGCACTATAGTTGGAACTCAAGGTAGCTTCTTGACCATTTGTAAGACAGCTCCAGGAGGAAAACACTACAGTACTTGAAGTGAGCTACATACTTATTCCTTCAGATATACAGCAGCCTCATCTGAATAGGCAAAGCATCTATTTCCCAGAGCTGGCTTTTTGGTTTCTTCTGAACCATTGTGCAAACTTATAGCGTTTCTCATTTATAGAGAATTGTATACAAATATATTTGTCTACCTCTATGTTATGGTATCATACATGCTATGAGCCGCGGTGGTGCAGTGGTTAGAATGCAGTACTGCAGGCCACTTCTGCTGACTGCCAGCTGCCAGTAGTTCAGCAGTTTGAATCTCACCAGGCTCAAGGTTAATTCAGCCTTCCATCCTTCCGAGATGGGTAAAATGAGGACCCAGATTGTTGGAAGTGATATGCTGACTCTGTAAACCGCTTAGAGAGGACTGTAAAGCACTATTGCTACTGCTATTTTTCCACAGGAAGCTTGCTGTGTTGGACTTGAGGCAGCCATAAATCGAACAGATCATTTGATCACTGCCTACCGGGCTCATGGCTTTACCTATACACGTGGTATTTCAGTTCGAGAAATTCTTGCTGAACTCACAGGTTTGTCTAATAAAATGAAATGTAAATATGGAAAGGATGAATACCACTGCAGATAACCTAGAAGGATTAAGTTCTGATTGCATTTCTACAATGAAAATCATCCTAATTTGCTTAGTATATCTTTGTTCAAGTGAATAAAGGAGGTCATCTATCCTTATACCAAGAGCTTGAGGTTTTAGTCATTAATTCATATACTGCTGTATGTTTCTCTGTATTTAGAGAAATCTCTGTACCACCATTTAAACATTTGTCTTGATGCAGCGACATGTAAAAGCTGGCCATTAACAGACAGCTGATAAAGAATGTTTATAATTTTTTAATTTTTTGTCTTATTATGAAATCTTATTAAAATTCCAATTAAGCAAAATGGCATGCTAAAAAGTCCTATATACTATTCATATAAAGGGTGCAATGACTCAGTGGTTAGAAGAGGCTAAGCTTATCAGCTGGAAAACTGACCACCCAGGTTCGAGACCCAGGTGCCACAAAATGGGCTGAGCTCCCATTACTTGCTCCAGCTCCTGCCAAACTAGCAGTTTGAAAACATGCAAATACAAGTAGATAAATAGGTACCACTTGGGTGGAAGGTAACAGTTTTCCATGCATTTCAATGTATAATCATGTTCCCTTGGCTAAGAAATGGAGATGAGTACCATCCCCTAGAGTCAGAAATGACTGGATGGGGAAATCTTTACCTTTATATTATTCATGTGAACTCTAGTAGAGCCCCAATGTATACTGTACTTTTAATATTTCAGGTCGAATAGGTGGTTGTGCTAAAGGCAAAGGTGGCTCAATGCACATGTATGCCAAAAACTTCTATGGTGGTAATGGTATTGTTGGTGCCCAGGTAAGATTCATTAATCAAACTAGCTTTTTTATTGAGATGTGGATAAAGCTTTTAATGTTTGTCATATTAAATTATTTCATTACTTTTATAATTCTATGCAGGATGCTGTATCCTGAATACTTCTTTTTGTACACTTAATATTAGCTAAATTGCCGATTGCATAATGTGGGAACATTGCCACAAGACATGATGATGATTATAACCAATTATTGCATGACTTTAAAGACGGATTAAATGAATTCAGGAAAAGGCAGATTTATCAAGGCCACTTAATCTTGAGATTCAGTGTTATTTCTTCTTGGTGACATCATATCTCCATATACCATCTTGGGAAAAACAATAGGAGATGGATATGGCTGATCATCTGTGTGCAAGAAGTCTGCACCTGATTGGCCATTATAAGAAACAACAAGGTGGTTTAAGATGGTTTACCTACTGTATATAATATCTTGTAGGTTCCTTTGGGAGCTGGTATCGCTTTGGCATGTAAATACTTTGGGAAAGATGAGATTTGTGTGACATTGTACGGTGATGGTGCTGCAAATCAGGTAAGTTTCCAGGTTTATTCAATTAGATGCATATTTCTGTACAGCACTATCCAATTTGACATAATAATATGACTATACTTGTCTTTAAACACAAGAGGTATGATAATACTAAGGCAGCTGGTTTTAGCTGGAAACTTCTCAGGAGTTTCTTCCCATGCTGCTGTAGCAGTAGTGCCCTCAAGCTCTACAATGTAGAAAACCTGATTAAAGTAGTTTTCCATGTAATGAACAAAGCAAGTGATTTGCACTGTGGAACTTGCTCATGCTGAAGGTTTGATTGTAATTTGATTTGGATAATCTTTCCTTGGTTTCCAGTAAGAGGATTAACAATTTCTAGTACTTCAGATAGACACAAGCAAATTGGACAACATCTGACAGTGAGGTTGTATCTAGACTGAAAAGGAGATAATGCCTTAGCTGTATATTTCTTTATAATGAAATAATCACATTTGCCACCTGCAAGAATATATGTAAAGATCTCTAAAATCTCTTAATTTTCTTCTAGGGTCAAATATTTGAAACTTTTAATATGGCAGCCTTGTGGAAGCTGCCATGCATTTTTATCTGTGAGAACAATAGATATGGAATGGGTACTTCGGTAGAGAGAGCTGCAGCCAGCACAGATTATTACAAAAGAGGAGACTTTATTCCAGGTCTTAGGGTAAGATATTTACTATTCTCCATTTAAAAAAAAGAAAAATAAACATTATAGTAATACTTTTGAGTAAACTTATGTTTTGTTTTATCACTAGGTTGATGGCATGGATGTTCTTGCTGTAAGAGAAGCTACAAAATTTGCTGCTGACCACTGCCGAGCAGGAAAAGTAAGTATCAGTAGAAATGACTATATTGCATGACTATATAGTATGTGTCTATGTTTGCATGTTTAAGGTAGGAAGAATTTCAGAGAAATTTATTCTGTTTCAAATACATGTAACAATACTAAAGTAGGAAGTACTTTTAGCCCCATTTGCAAACTACCTTGTGAGCTTCAAACCTAGTAATATGATGTAAATAGTATACGAATAATAGAAATCAACTCAAGACTTGATTAAATCTTGCAGACTTGATCCAGTATCTTTGGGGATGTGATTATTATTGAACAATAAATTTATAAATACATTTATAAATCATAAACATCGTGCTTAATAGTGTGATAAATTAGTGTGGGAATAAGTAAGTTAACTTCAGATGAAGAAATGAAGAGGCAGCATACCTGCTCAACTATAGCAATAGCACTTAGACTTATATACCGCTTCACAGTCCTCTCTTAAGCATATTGCCCCCAACAATCTGGATCCTCATTTTACCCACCTCGGAACTCTGAGTTAACCTTGAGCCTGGTGAAATTTGAACTGCCGAACTACTGGCAGCTGGCAGTCAGCAGAAGTGGCCTGCAGTACTGCATTCTAACCACTGCACCACCAAAGCTCTCCACCACAGCTCCCAATTATAACCAAATAAATAGTCACACATATCATTAAAGTTATGATTATCCAATAAACATCAGCACGAAGGGTGTGTGAACTTGTCATAGGTGAAATGAAGGAATATTCTGTGACAAATGAAGGTAAATATATATATATATGTAGGTATTTTGTTGTTCGGGTTCTTTCCCGTGTAGAATCAAAGGTGCCATTAGCACAACGT
>JANHFT010003124.1:26496-37391 GCA_032467955.1 Pseudoxenodon macrops | reverse complement strand
AATAGAAGCAATCATTCAATCTTGGTTTCACATTATAACAGCTGCAGAACTAAAAGACTTGGTTCACTCCATGGGAACATGTTGTAAGGCCGTAATTCATGCTAAAGGTTACCCAACTATTGACTGACATGGTGATCATTTTTGTATATCTCATTTTTTCTGTGGTGATCATTTTTGTATATCTCGTTTTTTCTATGTGTTTCATTTTTCTTCTTTGCACTATAACTGCTATTCTAGTAGCACGTCCTTCCTAACAGTTATTGCATTAAATTCTTGATTAAATTATCTTTCCATTGATATATAATGTTATGGTACTACTACAAAAGAAGTGGTGTTATTAGCTAGTTTTAGAAAAGACACTTTCCCCAAAAAAGGTTTCCACAATTGTGGCCACCACGGTACATAGTTTTGTCAGAATGGGTCTGTAAGTTTCAAATGGCTCATCTTGCAAAAGGATGTAGGATAGGCCTATTGATGTGTCGGGTTCTTAACAAAGCTGACAAATTTTATTTAACCAAGTTGCTTCCGTGCTTTATGGATTTAAAAAAAGTAGCTGAAATGGGAGACTGAACAGGTTAAGAGTTATTCCACTAGATTTTTGTTGCCTTTGTTCTACCCACAAAGCACTGACACTTTCATTGTTATTGAGGAGGCTATCTGGAGGTTAGGAGGCGACAAGGTTTGTTTGGATTTCCTAAAATTGTGCCTCCCTTTAAGCCTTGTTAAAAAACATTGTTTTTAAAGTGTCCTGTGAACTTTCTGAGACTCAAAGTTGCTGCTATTTTTATGCCTCACCCCTGGCCCTGGAGCTTCCAGTGTTTTCAAGACCAGGAGTCTGTCACACTTGAAATATTCCTTGCAATATGAACCTTAGAGGTTTCTCTAAGCACTTCAGCCTAGGATTTGAGAAGGAGAAGGGACGGTAATTAAACACTCAGTTCTGTTTGCTGAAAATACACTTTCATTCTGGCGCTTCATGGTATAACTGGACCAGCTGGTTGCAAGAATACATGGGTCCATGCAACAGAGCATACAGGCACTGTAGTTCTCGATGTACAACCACAATTGAGCTCAACGTTTACGTTGCTAAGTGAGACATTTGTTAAATGAGTTTTGCACCATTTTACGACTTTTATTGCCACATTTGTTAAGTGAATCACTGCAGTTGTTAAGTTAGTAACATGGTTGTTAAGTGAATCTGGCTTCCCCCAATGACTTTGCTGATCAGAAGGTCGCAAAAGGGGATCACATTACCCTGGGACACTGCAACCCGTCATAAATATGAAGCGGTTGTCAAGCATCCAAATGTAAATCACACGAACATGGGGGTGTTGCAAGGGTCGTAAATGTGAAAAACGGTCATAAGTCATTTTTTTCAGGGCTGTTGTAACTTTAAACAGTCATTAAATGAACCATTGTAAGTCGAAGACTACCTATATCGGTTTACAACCCCAAGAGTCCACTCTCTGAATACAACTTAGAGGAAATGAAAAGCAAAATCCACTGTAGATGTTCTAATACAATTTTCTTCATACTTGGCATCTTTAAACTCCCAGAGTCCCTCAACCGGCATGCTAGCTGGGGAATTCTGGGAGTTGTCATCCACACATCTTAAAATTGACAAGTTTGAAAAATGGTTTTGAAAAAACAAAATGGACATCAGCCTGATGGGTAATGAAAGCAGACAACTTATTCCCTTAGGTCTACGGGCAACTCTTATCTATTTATAAATGTCCCCTGCGGACATTGAGGTGTCTAATCAGAGTTTTGTCCCTTAATACTATGTGGAAAATAGGTCAGAAGAAGCAAAGGACAGAGAAAGAGCAACATGTAACTTTTGCGCTGGCAAACTCACACTTGACTCCAGTTCTCCCATTGCTTGCCTACGATATTGTTCTTGAAGATTTGGGGCTTTCAACTGTTAAAAAAATTACCCTAATTTAAAGGGGTGAATGTGGGGGGTGTCAAATGGTATCCATGATCATGTGATCAGAGCCCACATTTTATTTTCATTGCATGTGTTACACATGTAAAAAAGGGCATGGCTTTGATCACACAGTTGCAGCCACCATCTTGGCTTTTTCTATCTCTTCTGGAGATGCCTCTAATGATGTGATATCTCTATTCTAGTTCCTGAAAATGGACAGGTGAATGGATTGTCTTGGCCTAAGTGCTATTAAAGATAAAGGGTTAGGGTTAGGGTTAGGTCATGTTCAGTCATGGCCGACTTGAGGGCGGTGCTTATCTCTGCTTTTCCTAGCCAAGGGAGTCAGCATTTTCTGAAGGCATTTCCATGGTCACATGACCGGCATGGCTTATACACCAAAGGTGCAAAGAATGCTGTTGCCTTCCCACCGAAGTGGTACCTATTACTCTATTTGCATTTGCATGCTTTTGAACTGCTAGATGGGCAGGAGCTCAGGCAAGAAACGGGAGCTCACCCCATTCCGCAGCGTTCAGTTCTTGAACAAGCTCATTGTCTTTAACTGATGAACCATTGTGCCCCCTTATTGTGCTATCCCTAATATGCAAAATGTGGAAAGTTTTATAAGAATGGTGGAGCCCTATGAGAAAAAAAAATGCTCTCAAAGATATGTTATTCCTCAGGGCTGGTTAGGGCATAGTTCAACATCTTGAACTAGGCCTGGAAAGTGCAGCACAAATAAAGAATTCCCAGGCTGGTTCAGATACGGCAAAATCTGTTGCTTAGAACATGAGCATGTTACATCCTTCCTGAAGATATTTGTAGAAAGAAATCTGAATGGAATTGGAAACTCTATTCACTGCTTGCCCCCAAAAGTGTTGACCTAGGTTGTATTTGTTCATTGGATATTTGTGGGCAAAATGTCCTTTGTGTTTGTTAGGTTTATTGATTTCTCCACTGCATGTACTGTATGACTTCAGTGTAGATTTATGTTAAAAGCTTTTCTAACAAGGAACAAAATGTTTTGACTTTTCTGTTACTCATTATTTATTCTGTATTCACCTATTCTAGTTTCAAGAGACAGAGTTGTGGTTAGTCTTTTGCCATTGAAGCCCAAGAGAAGGAAGGATCTTAAAGATGAACTATTTATATTTTGAGCATCTTCATTCTTTTCATCAGGTAAGGTTTGGTGGACATCTGGTGAAATGCTTTCCAATCCACAAAGGTTGATGCGACAATAAAGTTGATTCATCCTTAGCGTGCATAAAGATCCTTTAGCTCCTTTATTGAAGTGTATGAAAGTTATCTTAAGGTCCTATTCTTAAACAGAGAAATGATATGTTATCTTTAGAATTACCTGCAGGCTGCAGTGTTGCATTGATTTTCTACACACCTGTGGAAAACAGTTTTGTTTGTGCTTGTCAGTAGGCTGAGCCAATGCCTGTTCAGTTTTAGCAGATGGAAGAAGCAAATGCCAGACGTGGCACCACCACACACTAAAAACATGCTGTGAAAAGCAGGGGGGATTCTTTCAAGATCAGAATGTCCATGGAATATCGATTTATAAGTGCAATCAATCAGACAGCTATTGTATATTGACCCCTGGGCTCATTCTCAGGTAAGTGTAATCTTATTGTCTTAAAATTGCATTTTTTATTTCCTCAAAATTGGGCAGAGGGGAAGGAGAAGCACAGCTCTTTTACTAACCCACTACTATAATGACATTTATATCCTTGTTTTAGTAACCAACACGAGTATTTCTCTGAAGATACACTGAGGGAAAATAATTCAATCTATTATAAACACACAACAATTTTCGAAATCAGCAGAGGAAAACTTGAGGTCGTCCAGATGATGATATTGAGCTCAAATCCCCATCAGCCCCGGGGAAACAACAGTCATGGTTGAAGAAATTTGTGGCTTGGCATCATTTTGAAAGCGATGCATTCTGTACCTGCTCCATACATAAATAAGTTGTCAATACATTTTAAAATCTTGCTTGTCATCTTGCATTTTGGATGGAACCAAATTAAGACCTTGTTATGTATTTCTCTTTGTGAAATGCAGGCCGAGGTTTCCCCCTTGCAATCGGTTCCAGATTAATGGAGGGAAGAAGGATTGAGCAGAGCTTCGAAGATAAATTGTGCTCCTGTAGCATTGGATTTATCTTTACATCTGTTTTGAAATACACTTTTTTTTTTGTGGGTGTGTAAAAAGGCCCGACATCTTTCAATCAAATAATCCCACTAAATGAAATTACTCAGCAGAGGCCTCGGCTTTATAGAAATTATAAGCATCTGCATTTCTAGCTAAAATCTGGATCAGTTATACAAATTGCTTCAGCTGTCCCAGATTTCCAGAGAAAGCCTTTTTTTTTCTTTTTTGATGGGGTTATAACTTGGGAGGGACTCTTCATCAAAGAAGTAATAAAGACAATCCTAGCTTGCCACTTATGGTTACAATGACTCATTAGCCGGCAATTTAATTAGTCTCTTTGGAGAACATGTACTGAATATCACCGCCATATGACGCTGCATACTAGGCAAACACAACACGTCTCATCCTTATAGCAGGCTATTAGACAATAGGTATCACACACAAGGACTTCTCTGTGCAATGACAAGGGGTAGTTTTTTCAATGGAGAGCACAAGCACTTGGTACCATATTGCCACTGATTTAAGGAGAAGTCCACATCACTGTTATGGAAGTGGACTTGCTTGCTGATGAAAAGTGCTCTCTGCCCCTTTTAGTTGTGAAAGTGCAAAAAGCATCTTAAACAAAAAGATGTCAGACAATCCACTTTGAACCTTGAGGTTTTCCTCGGACCAGCTGCTAACGCTAAATCCTATAAGGATTTCCTGTGACATATTTGTTATTGAAGCTAAGGGGTACACAAACTACCTACAACACTCAGAGGTGGGTTCCAACCAGTTTGGACCGGTTCTATTAAGTAGGTAGTAGGCCACTGGTGACATCACGGAGCCAGTTCTGGTCTGTGGGCGCCGCCATCTTTTTTTTTGAAATTTTTGTTTTGGAAAAAAAAAAATTTTGGGGGGGGGGGATTCCGAGTTTCTGGCACTGTGCATGCGTCGCCATCTTGTTTTCAGCCTTTTTTTAAATTTTTGGTTTTTTTTCCTACTGCACATGTGCGCGCCCACGCAGCGCGGGTGGCAGCCAACCAGCAGCGAGGTAAGTTAGGACCCACCCCTGACGACACTGTTATCACTTCTCATAACTTTGGTTTCTGAAAGAGAAGCCATTAAATTATTCGATACTTGTAGGCCCAGAATGATTTTTTTTTTAAATGACACCAAAGAACTATAATATGATAATTTATAATATGTATGTACAATTATGGTATGGTACATTTATGACACATACAATTATGATGACACTTGGAATACTGCATCCAGTTCTGTTCACCATAATACAAAAAAGATGTTGAGACTCTGGAAAGAGTGCAGAGAAGAGCAACAAAAATGATAGGGTGCTGGAGGCTAAAACATACAAACAATGGTTACAGGAATTGTGCATGTCTAGTCTAATGAAAAGAAGACTTCAGGGTGACATGATTGCAGTGTACCAATATTTGAGGGATTCCTATAAAGACGAAGGAGTCAAACTATTTTCCTAGAGAATATAGGTAGTCATCGACTTATGACCACGACTGAGTCCAGAATTTCTGTTGCTAAGCAAGACATTGGTTAAATTAATTTTGTCTCGTTTTACCACCTTTCCTGCCAGAATTGTTAAGTGACTCACTGTAGTTCTTAAGTTAGGAACATAGTTGTTGAGTGAATCTGATTTTTCTCATTGACTTTGCTTGTCAGAAGGTCGCAAAAGGGGATCACAGGACCTTAGATCACTGCAACCGTCATAAACATGAACCAGTTGCCAAGCGTCCAAAATTTGATCACGTGACCATGGGGATGCTGCAACGGTCCTGAGTGGGAAAAACAGTCATAAGTCACTTTTTCCAGTGCTGTTGTAACTTTGAATGGTCACTAAATGAAGTGTTGTAAGTTGAGGACTACCTGTATATGATTGCTGAGGGTTGACACCAACTTAATGGCACACAATCAGAAAAAGCAACAGCATGTTTAAAACAGCAACCAGAATAGAGCTGTGTTAACACCAGAAAATAGTTTAGGACAAGGAAGATGTGGGTTCAAACTCACTGACTTTTCAGTAAGGCTACCTCACAGGGTTGCTTGTGTCAGGATAAAAATATAAGCTGTTTTAAGCTGCTAGAGAAACAGGGAAATATAAATGGAACTCTAACCTCAATAAATACATAAACAAAAGAGCTCTTAAAATAATTACAGATGGTATAATATGCTTTCCACACCATACTTAATCACATTAAAACTGTGGTTTCATCATTAAGGTGGATACAATTAAACATGTTTGTATTTTTCATATACTGTATATGACAGTCAAAAAAGAAGAAGAAGAAGGGGACGACAGAGAATGAGGTGGCTGGATGGAGTCACTGAAGCAGTCGGTGTGGGCTTAAATGGACTCCAGAGGATGGGAGAGGACAGGAAGGCCTGGAGGAATGTTGTCCATGGGGTTGCGGTGGATCGGACACAACTTCACGACAATCAACAAAATATGACTGTCATGTGATGCAATTAATTCACTTTGCACAAAAGCATCATTTCAGTATTATTTCAGGAACCACAAGATGTATGCTGAATCTATTTCTTACTCTGAAGATATTTGTTTTTGAACAAACTGTGTATCAGTGTGCCAAACAGATAGTAATTCTTAGCCCTCAAGTGCCAAATGTAATGATAACACACCATATGAAAACAGAAACAGATGTTTTTTCCCCTGAGAAATTGGATGGAAAAATGGTGCCATATTTTATTACCAGAAAGTTTCCCCCACTATGAAAGGAGAACTGAAAGTTGACATGGTTATTGAGATGTGGCCCCCATTTTTCTTACAGCTGCAAAAACTATCATGCTCCAGCAATTTTGGAAGAACTCACTATGAAGATGATATAAAATAATGTCAAGGATCAAATACCAGAATAGACAACTGCCAATCAACTGCTGTCTAGTCTAGACTTTCCTATTAATTTATTTGTCTCTTTCATTTAGTATTTACACACACTTGTTGTTTATCACGTTATTACAGGTTAATTTGTAAACGATTTAAAAAAATATGCAGGTAGTGCTCGACTTATAACAGTTCATTTAGTGATCATGCAAAGTTACAACAGCACTGAAAAAAAGAGTTTTATGATCATTTTTCACACGTACCACCATTGTAGCATCCTTGTAGTCAAGTAATCAAAATTCAGACGCTTGGCAACTGACTCATATTTATGACGGTTGCAGTGTCCCAGGGTCATGTGATCATCTTTTGCAACCCTGACAAGCAAAGTCAATGAGGAAGCCAGATTCACTTAACGACTGGGTTACTAACTTAACAATTGTAGTCATTTACTGAACAACTCTGGCAAGAAAGGTTGTAAAATGGAACAAAGCACATTTAACATCAGCTTAGTAACATAAATTTTGAGCTCTATTGTGGTCATAAGTCAAGGACTATGCGTAAGTGTCTATTTGCTGTCTCCAGTCAATATATTTCTCCAAAGGGACTGTACCAGAGGTGGGTTCCTACCAGTTCTACCAAGTAGGTAGTAGGCCGCTGGTGACGTCACGGAGCCGGTTCTGCTCCGTGGGCGCTGCCATCTTTTTTTGTGAATTTTTTGTGTGTTTTTTTTCTTCTGTGCATGCGCAGAAGCTGAGTTTCCGGCACTGCGCATGCGTCACCATCTTGTTTTTGGCCTTAAAAAAAAAAGGGTATTTTTCTACTGCGCATGTGCGCGCCCATGCAGCGAACCGGCGATGAGGTAAGTTAGAACCCATCCCTGCACTATACCCTTTAGTTTCACATATCACCAAGTTCTGGCAGTATGAGTGAATCCTTAGTTGACCAGAAAAACACCCATAATGTTATTTTAAGGTATTCTCCAAGCCTCTTTCAATATAAGCAAAGACCAAAAAATTATATATATATATATATATACACACACACACCGTACGCGCGCGCGCGCACACACACACACATTCCTAAGCCTATGTTTTATGACACAAATTCTTGTCAGGCAGCTGAGATTACAACCTCAGCCTCTTCAGAGCGTGTAGTGTTAAATACACAATGGATGGCAGGCCTAGAGTCGCTTCTGAATAATCAGATGGTTTGTAGCCTTGACAGCTCTACTCACTCACTAAAGATTCCTGTTTAAGAATGATTTCCTCAGGGGGTGTTGGGGGAGAGGGAGGAAACCCCAAGATTGCTTACGGTGCCTTTTCGGAACATATATATATTTTTTAAAGTTGTAGGTTTCTTATAAAAAATAATGCTTTGGTTCAATATTAGCTACTCTCCAATACACTATGAATGTAATCTCGGTAAATTCACAATACAAGTAGTCCACCACTTACGAGCACAAATGAGTTCAAAATTTCTGTTCTTCAGCGAGGCATTTCTTAAGTGAATCTTGCCCCATTTTACGAGCTTTCTTGCCACAGTTGTTAAGTGAATCACTGCAGGTGTTAAGTTAATTTGGCTTCCCCATTGGCTCTGCTTGTCAGAAGGTTGCAAAAGGGGATCCCACAACCCAGGGATATTACAGCCGTCATAAATATGCATCGGTTGCCAAACCTCTGAATCTTGATCATATGCCACAACAGTCATAAGTGTGAAAAATGGTCATAAATCACTGTTTTCAGTGCCATTGTAACTTTGAAAGGTCACTAAATGAAATGTTGGAAGCTGAGGAGTACCTGTATACACTTTCCTGTATTTCCATCTTGTATGTGCAATGCTAAAATCCAGCCCTGGATGACATTGACTTATCTATGACATGTGCAATTGGTAGTAGTTTATAACTCAGTGAGCTACTTGTTATTCTCTTTGTATAACAGCTTTAATTTTTACCGCATTTACTGTTTTCTGGATTTGCACGAGCTAAATTGAAGAAACGCTCTTTGTTCAACATGTTTAAATCACAAGGAAAAAAGAACCAAGATTAAAGTTAACTAAATTTAGTAGATTAGGCAACTAGTGGTGAAATCCAATCCGATTAAGCATGTTCTGCAAACACAGCTACACCTTAGCTCACATAATGCAATGTATGATGCAATCGAGAGTTATGTCCGCTATGACATGGAAAACATGATTTAAATAAATGTGAGAGGATTAAAAAAAAAATGTGTGGACTTCAGCTCCCAGGATTCCCTAGCCAGCATGGTTTTCCAAAGCATTTGTATTTTATAAACAACTTCCCTTTTAGTTTTGTACTTTCTCTTGCTATATTTTCTATTGAGTTTGGGACCTTTAAACCAGGGTTGAAATCCAGCAGGTTCTGACAGGTTCTAGAGAATTGGTAGCGAAAAATATGAGTACGGTAGTTTGGAGAACTGGCAAATACCACCTTTGACTGGCCCCAGAGTGGGGAGGGAATGGGGATTTTGCAGTATCCTTCCTTTGCCACACCCTCCAAGCCACGCCCACAGAGCTAGGAGTAAAGAAAATTGGATTTCACCACTGAATCAGAGGTAAGATTCAGTTTGTTTTGGACCGGTTCGGGCAAACGAGTAGTAGCTACCTGCAGGTGGGACTAGTCACCCGCTCCTGTGCTATGCAGTCCTATTTACCCACGTTTTCTAAGCCGCGTGCATGCGTGCAAGCTGCGTGTGCGAGCAAAATGCATGCATGGAAGGCCGCGCATTTGCATTCGCGTGTGCGCGTACCCTCACTTTTTCGGTGATGGGAGAACTCGTAGGTAAATTATACGAAGCTCACCTCTATCATCAATCTGTAGGTCAGCTCACCTGGAAGGCACCAAGTTTAGGAAAATTTCTGCCCAGGTTAATGTCTTGAATGATCTGATGTCGTATTTTCTGAAACGTACATCGATCTTGGTGGTAAAGAGGGAAGAAATACAGAAACGGCTGAATGTATTTATGATAATTTCGTGACTTGAAAAAGGACTCTTTTTCACACTTATGACCGTTGCTACATCCCCAGGGTCACGTGATTCACATTCCGACGTTTGGCAAGTGACTCATATTTATGACGGCCGCAGTGTCCTGGGGTCACGTGATTCCCTTTTTACAACTTTCCGATGAGCAAAGTCGAACGGGGGAAGGCAGATTCACTTAACAACTATGTTACTAACTGCGGGGTTCACTTAACAACTGTGACAAGTATAAAAAAAAACGTACAGTGAGGCAAAGCTCCCTTTAAAACAAAGGTCTCGCTTAACAACGGGAATTTCGGGCTCCGTTGTGGTCGTAAGTAGAGGACCACCTGTATTGAAGGCACCTGAGGCTGTCTCCACTTTTATTTGCTCCACTAAGAATAGTTTGCCTCAGGATCCCCGTATCTGCAGTTGCCAGTTGTCACCGTGTATTCTGAGTAGGGAGCGAGTAGAAAACACACCAGTGTGGTAATTTTAACCATGGAAACCAAAGCGGAGATAATTTGAGGACTAAATATAAGCATCACACGAAAGACAATTATTCTATTTCTAATAATGAATCTTCAAGCATCTTGTCTCCAAATATACAGGCTAGTACGGAATAACTAGAGTTGGGAGGGACCTTGTTGTAGGTCATCTAACAACTCCCCAACACTGGAAGTTTTTAAGAAGAGATTAGACAACCGTTTGTCTGAAGGGGAATAGGGTCTCCTGCTTGAGCCGGGGGTTGGACTAGAAGACCTCCAAGGTCCCATCCGACTCTGTTATTTTGTCAATCTGTCATGCTGTTGTCCTTCTTTCCTCCCTCCTTTCCTTCCTTCCATCCTTCCTGTTCCTCCTTGCTTTCTTCCTATCCCTCCTTTCCCCTTCCTTCCTTCCTTCCTTCCTTCCTCCCTTCTCCAACAATAGAGGTTTTTAAGAAAAGATTGGAAAGCTATTTGTCTGAAATGGAATAGGGTCTCCTGCTT
>JANHFT010003124.1:13363-26396 GCA_032467955.1 Pseudoxenodon macrops | reverse complement strand
TTTTAAAAACACTCCTCTGAACTATTCCCCCCCCCCCCAAGTTTTTGCTTGATGACATCACTGTCCCAACCCACTAATATTCCACTCTTTCAGATTTGGAAGTTTATTTCAAGATAGCGGCTGCAGGATGATTTGCTTTATCTGCTCCAGCAGTCTCCAGGATATGAAAAGGAAACTGTGACCCATTCAACACAATTAAGTTCATGTGTTATTTACCTCTCCCTGGGTAGGAAGGTCAAAAGGTGTTATGGAAGAGGACAATAGTAAACAATGCTTTTTTTTTTGCCAAGAAAAGTACATGGGTTTACCTTGCTAGTGAAATTATGTGGATCCGAGTGCTACTTAAAGGAAGTCCTTCCTTCCTTCCTTCCTTCCTTCCTTCTATGTTTCCTGCTGGACAATATTATGGATGCTCTGTCCTCTGGCAATAATAGTAGTAGTAATTTTATTTATAAGTATACAAATGGGAGCAAAAATGCTGTCACTTGCTCTTTAAAATTTAATTTACAGTAGTCAATTTAATATGGCTGTCCACTCTGAAAGTCACTGGTGGTTTACAAATCCATAAAAAGAGTAAAAAAACCCAAAACAGGCAGCCCAGATTAAAACAACTACCACATCAAAACATATAAAGTCAATACAATAGAGGTTCAGTCTATCAATCATATCCACGTTAACGCTAGGCCTGGATGTTACAATTGTTTCAATGTCAAACAAAAAGAATCCCTTGTAAAATTCTCAGAGCCCATAACATTTAATAATATCAATACCTGTGCATTCAGACTGGTTAATTATATACTGTTTTTAGGGGATTTATAGCTGGGAAGGAGGAGGAACTTGCTTTTTCCAATCTTCCATTTAACCTTAAAATTACAAACAAGTTTTTGCACAGCTGACAGTTGCACGATTTTCTTAGTAGTTTCCCAGCTCAGTGAACTGAGTTGGAATTACTTTGGGTGAAGAACAGGAGCTGAGGAGGCTTCGCTCTGGTGTCCATTTAGGCAGCCACATCAGATTTGCTCCAGAGACTCAGAAGAGACAGCAAAGCCACGGTATAGCTTGACTGTTGGCTTTTGGCTTAGCTCAGCCACTGTAGTTAATTCATGATTAATCAGCCTGAAGTGCAAACCAGGCCAATAAATGTACATGAAACCTATTTTAAGATCACCGTGCCTGCCAAAAATTTCATCCCAAGCAGGGCTCAAATTCTATCCAAGTCCTCAAAAGCCAACCTGACCACATGGTTGGATTAAAAGTAAGTGGTGTTTATTATCATAAGCACCTACTTCTTGAAAGTAATGCATATATGACTCTGGATATAAATCACTGTGAACAGGAACATTTTCCAGTTTCACTTGCACCCTCCTACACAACAATCCTAAGGCTTCTTCTCTGTTTTCTCTCTCTCTCTCTCTCTCTCTCTGTCTCTCTCTTTCTCTCTCACTCTCTCACTCACACACACAAAATGTTGCTGATATCAATGAGCATCCATTTCAATGATCCAGACCCACTAAATTACCCAAGAGGAAAATTCAGCTGACTTCTGGACTTAAGGGTGCACCCTTGTCTTTCTCTCCTGGCCTGATGGCATCATTAGCTGTTGTGGCTATGGATGATGGAAGCTGTGGTCAAAGGCTTAAGGATGATAGCTAGCTGGACCAAAGGAAGCCTGTGTCTGGAATACTACTTAAATAATTTTTGATCCAATGGATCACTTCTTTTCAAAAAATCCAGATCAGTGAATTTGGCACCAGGTGGTCAAGTTAAATTTGAATTTTTAATTAAAACTTTCCTTATGCCTCTTAAAAAAATAAGGAAATAAAAGTGCTGCAGTTTTGCCCATCTGAATAGATGTGTTGCTTTGAAAGGGTAGGCGACAATATTGGTGAACTAGAAAAATGTAAAAAATTGTGGCCGTTTGTGCTAATTCAATAGTTTAGAGTTGTGACATTTGATAGCCTCCAAATATTAAATAAAGACTCTTAGGTGAAAGCCTCACATGGCACAAATGGTGCTTTTGTGCTGTTTTAGTTTCTGCCAGCAAACACCCAACCTGATGCCATGTGTTGGATTTCGATTGCCAGAATTGCCAGACAACAATGGACTTTGTGCCTAATGACTCAGGATGATGGAAACAAGAGTCCATCGTATTTTGAAGACGGGAGAAAAGGATGAATGTCACTAGGAAACTGGAAATTAGGGAGTAGGGAGTGAGGATTCGGAACCTAGCCAAGATTGTCACAATCTTGAAAGGGTTGTCAAAGCACATTTGCAGAGAGCTGAAGATCAGAATTTTCCATGCAAGAAAATATCATTTGAAGGGTCCTTGGTGCTCTCTGAGCTTGCTAGTTTTCTTGCAGACGTTTCATTATCTAAGCTAAGTAACATCTTCAGTGCTAGTAAGGAATAAGTAAGTTCTTACTAGCCACTGGTGTTACCTAGTTTGGATAATGAAAGGTCTGCAAGAAAACAAGCAAGCTCAAAGACCACCAGAGACCCATCGTTTCAATCCTGAGCTAGAAATATTCTCCTTTATTGGTAAAACATCATTTATTGAATATCTGTCTTTCGTGTAGCTGCTGTTGAGATCGCGGCAGCTTTCTGCAGAAACCATGAGTGAGTTGGTCACTCACTGGTGATGTGAATATCGTTTACAAGTCCACCGTAAGTAAGATGACCACTGGCAAGTTCATGGGTATGGTTGTAAGAGGGCTAATGAGGGTTAGGAGGCTGTTTTACAAGGCCACCATCGGCAAACAGCGTCTAAACTCTAACCGGCTTTTAAAAAACATTTTTCTTGGAATCGGGACCACGTTAAAGCCGGGCAACCCTCAAAATCGATTACTCTAGTTTAATTTTTATTTTTAAAGATAGAGGATACTCTAGATTCGGAGCGAGGATGTCCTTTGGGGTGTCGCGAGCGTCCCTTTTGTTGGAAGTCCCGAGGAAGAATCGTAAAAGACATAATCCAGGCAGGACCCGTGTCTACGTCCTGCTTTGAAATTTTTGCAAACTTTTAAGTGGTAATTTGCAATGTTATAGGAGTGGCCGAGAGAGAGAGAGAGAGAGTGGGGGGGCGGGGGAGGCAATTGTATTGGCTATAATAATAATAATAATAAAAAAGATAAGATGTCGGACCCCACGGTTTAGATTGCACCGTCACGAGCGCCATTTTGACTTTTTTGACCGTACTCTGAAGACTTCCTTAGGGGGATGAGGAATTCGTTTCGCACCTGCTGAAATTGTGCAAACTGCGGAAATGGGACCAAGGGAAGAAGCGCCTCCATTTCTTCTCTGGGCCTGGAACTTCCCCAGGAGCTCGCGAGGAGATGCTCCGTAGCTTGAATGCAGCTCTGGTGCAAACAGCTGACCCATTAAACGCTTTCCAGGTTTGGGGGGGGGGGAGGAATCCTCCCAGCCGATGCAGCTTATCAAGCGATCGGGCGTTTCCCAACTTTAAAGAGATTAACTTCGCACGGGTTGCCTTCGCGGGCGTCGTGTCGTTCGGTTTAGCGCGAGATACGAGTTCCCTCCCCATTTCTGGTCGCAAACTTAAAACCAGTCGGTTAAATAGAGAGGGGCAAGAGTGCCAATGGAGTCCCTGATGAATGGGGGTTCTTAAGTCGCTTTTAATTTGCATGGATTTACAAAGGAAAGCATTTTAGAACTCTGAAGTTACTTGGGTGGTGGTGGTGGGAGGAGAAATCAGGAGCTCCTGAGCAAAATTGTCCCAAAGGTGCTTTTTCAGGAGAAAATTGGCCTTTCTTGCTTTTTCTTTGAAGATCTTTCCCTTCTCATCCAAGAAGCTTCTTTAGCTCCGACTGGATGGTGGGGAAGGATTTACACGCCTTGCAGACAGCTGGTCATTTGCATCCTTTTGGAGGGTTCTTGAAACACTTGGGGGTTTATATTTGTCCTCAGGGATCACCTAAGTAGTGCATATAGTTCCTGCAGTCTGCAATTTTTCTGGAAATCCTTTCGTGCTTCTCATCCATTCTTGGATGAGAAATGTCTTCAAAGAAAAAAAAACCAAGAAAGTCCAGTTGCCTCCTGAAAAAGCACTTTTGGGACAACCATGACCTGGATGACTGAGAATCTCTATTGCCTTCTAGCTGAGTAAAATTGTTACTTTCACATTCTCATGTTAAAAGAAATAAAACTGCAACTCTGAACAATGGGAATTATATTAGTGGGATGGCAGGGTAATGGCTTTGAACTGGGAGGCCCAGGTTCAAATTCCTCTCAGCCAGAAAATTTCCACTCATCCCAGTCTATTTCACCTGGCCAGGCATATCATGTAAACCATCAGGTACTCCTGGATAAAGGCAGCATATAAATTTAACAAGCCGGCAAGAATCCTAATTAGCTTTCTAGTTAAACTTCAGTTTGCTTTTTATTGGGTCAGATCTGAAGATAGTAAAATAAACCGGTGGTAACACTTATTTTCAAGTCTGATGCCGCTTTGCACCGCTATCGTAGTTAAAATCCACTTATTTTCAAAGGAGCTTAATTTGAGGAGCATCTTGCTTCACCCAAAGAACTCAAAACTCAAAATCAAGAAATGAAAGTAGACAAGCTTTCTGAGTAGTGGGAGAGTTTGCACCATTGCTCTCCCCTTTCAGAACTTCAGTCAATTAACTTCCATCAATTCCTGCTCAGATTTAATCAACAAAGTTGTTTGTAAAATAGGGATTCCCTAAAGCTCATAACAACATATGTTCCAAAGTGGAGGAGCTGATAAAATAATGGGTCCTGGCAATAGCTCAGTCCACTAAAAAGCACGTGCTGTTGAGCTAAAAGTCTTGTATATTGCCCAAATCTCTTTTTAAAAAAAAGTATTTCTCAAGGCAGTTGCAAAATAGTTCCATTGAGAACCGAAATTTATACCAGGGAAGTTAAAAAAAAAAAAAAAGGAATGTGGCCAATTTTCTCCTTTCTCCTTGGGCGCCAGAATAGGTTTAAAATGTGATACTTCCATGTGAGAATCGGTAGAGTTAGGTTTTTCTAAATTTAGACTTAGGTGAAGCAGGAAAAACATTTCGTGTTTTAGGTACTTGCCCTGCTGCCTCAACTGCATTCTTGCAAAGACAATTTGTTCGAACTGTCCTCCGACAACCTTTCAGAAGAATCTGGGAGGTAGTGAGAGGATTGAGTTTTTACCAGGATTGTTCTTTGCAAAACCTTCTCTCTCTCCCTTTCATCCACTGCTACAGCCAGTCCCATTAAGTGCAGTGTCGCTTTTTAATTCAAAGCCTTAAGCAAGCTTAGAGCACCCTGTTTCTCTTTCGAGGTTCTGATTGCTGGCGTTGAATGAGGGCAGTTGCTGAAAAGTTCAGACTGCAAATTTCCTATTCAGAAAAAAAATGTTTGGAAGCGCCAAGCCCAACCACCCCCCTCCCACCTGCTCTGAGAGACTTCTGGGAGTTGAAGTTCACAAGTCTTAAAGTTGCCATGGTTGGAGACCCCTGCACTAGAAGAAGGGGATAGATTGACCGGAAGCTACTTGCAGTCCTCCAGATGTGTTGGATCAGCCCTCAGCCAGCAATCTCATAGCAATGGGTGGTGGGAATTGTAGTTCAAAGCGTAGTTCAAATTAACAACGTGCCAGAGAAAATGTGGTGGCTTTGGCCTTTAACAAAAGTATTTCCCAATCAAAGCTGCAGATCAATTAGCATTGATTAAAAGGGGGAGAATCCCAAGTGTGCAGCAAAGTCCTGCCTTCCATCCCATCTGCTTTCCATTATTATTGGGAGGCAGAAACACAAACCTGTATGATTCTTAAACCTTTCCCAACCCATTATTTTTTTTAAATTAATGGGGCATTGTCATTGCTCTAGCACCCCCTCCCCCCAAATTTGATTTAAGCATCACTAGACAGATTAAGATCTGTTATTTTGCTTCTTCTGGGGCTTCTCTACAATCACCTGATTACCTGATAGGAATACAGAATTTAAAACTCTCAGCTGTCCCAGGTAACACAGCCAGTGGAGAGAGGATGCTGGGCGGAAGTTGTCATTCAGCAATCCAAAGAGGAATATAGATTTTTTCCCCATGCCTGAAGTAGTACTAAGGGATGTCTTCTTAATAGTACAAGGCCAAATATGGAGGGGAGGGAATCTTTTTTTATGCTTCAGTTCTCTCTCTCTTCCCCCCTCCCCTTTGTATTTTATAAAAAAAATTGTTAACTTATAGACAAAATGTATTTGTATAGCAATCTATTTAGAAGGTACTCTCACTGAATATTTCCAAACCAGAGGTCACAAGATTGGGAACCCAGTGATTCCAATGGGGTTTTATTCTATCATAAACATTGTACCCCCAGCTCTGTGCCAACTGGCTTGGTGAGTCCTAGTAAACTGTATTGTTCCACTTATTTCCAAGTGAAAGAAATGGAAGAGTAACAACCAATTTCCTTTAGACAGTGTTTCTGGTTAGTTTCAAGGAGCCTCCTCCCAAATCCTGTATGGAATGTCAATCACTTGTCCTTCTTGATTTTGTGTCTCTCTCCCCCCCTCTCCCCCCCTTTATATACAGGTGCAGAATCATTTTTGCCCCTCTTCATTCTGTCTCTTCCCCAGCTTCATTTCTTCTGGCACTGCCTTCTTTGAAAACAGTGTCCCTCTGAATAAACACAGGCAACTCCAAATTCAAGACTTTTAAAAAAATTTCATCTTTTATTAGAAAATCATCTTGATCAAGATTTTCATGAACTCATGCGCGGACATACACACACACACACACACACACTTTGCAACAGGCAGTTTCTGAAAGAATTCTCCCTTTTCAGGGCAACACCTTTGATTGTTCCTACTTGGGCCTCCCCCTTCTGCTTTGGAAAGGTCTGATTGGACCCCAGCTGATGAAGGGTTATCATCAGGATATAACCAACAAAGCATCTGTTTCATGGGGTGGGTAGGAGTGAAGGGGGAGGCCAATGAACTAGGTTTAGCCAACAAGCTCACATCAATAGGGTGGGGAATCATATTTATTTTTTTAAAATATATCTATATTTGCATTCAAATAAAAAAATGAGAAAAAATTAGCCTGCATCAGAGTTTTGCAGGTCATAAATAACTTAATCCCTACCGTTCATAGGGAGAGGTATGTGCAACAAGAACCCAACGCCCAGTGTTTTTGAAAACCTGGGCATTTTTCCTGTTCAGTCCAAAAGTGATATGCCAAGAAAGCATCCTTAAACAAAAACCCTGATTCCATTAATTCAGTGTCTAAAGCCATGATTCTCATCCAGTTACTCCTCTGCCTAGAGCTTGCTGTAAATCAGCTTGAGATTGCAGTACTAGAGCAGAGTTTACTCCAGAATACATGTGATGAAATATAGTAGACTGACATCCATAAAATCAGTCCTTTCCAGCTCTCTGGGCCCCCAAGGCAAACCTCTCAATATCCCCCCCACACACACATTAGTCACATTTAAAGAGCTAGTGCTTATATTCAAGGGAAAGGAACTTGCTGGTGCCTGGGATTCTTGGAGAGGGAAGGGAAAGCTATCCCAGTTGGTTGCATTTGTATTAGCACTATGCAGAACTCTGGAAGGCTAATAGATGGCAGCAAAGACTTAGAAAGTTCTGCATCTAAGTCTTCCCACGGCATAGGCATATTTCAGAGTGACCTCAGTTTTTCAAAGTGGTCTCACTTTCTCCCAGCTGCACTGCAATTAGGCTCTCCTCTCCCCAGACCACCACCTAAAGAGCTGAAACATGCTTACTGACCCTAAAGCAATGCATGTCCAGATGCTAATCTTGGTCTAAAGCTGCCCTGGGAATTTAGGTAAGCTTTGCGGTCCCTGAGGTTTGCTCCAAGCTAAAGGGTGCATAGGACTCGGCCTTGATTCAAGTTACCCAAGACCGGAAACCTGGCACGGTCCAGATATTCAGATTTTAAATCCCATGTGCCCCAGTCATGACCCATGGGAATGGCAGAATTAACTCGGGTAGTTTATACCTGACTTAATACAGTCGAGGTTTTTGCAGTTTCAGTTTTTCACTGGCCAAAATATCTTTTCTTCACCTCTGATAGCATCCCTACCTGTCCATCAGGATTCAGGATCACCCTTAATAAATGTTAGCCGACTTATCTAGGTTGGCTCCAATGCTGTGAACAGGTATCTGGGAACAGCCCAAATGAATTGGATCGGACTTACTTCAGGATCAGTATAGGCTTTATTTACAACCATGGAGAAAAGATTCCCATCCTCTGATGCATCTCTCCAGATTCACTTTAAGAAGCAGGGCACCTGCAGCCTGATGGATGCCCCCCCACCAACCACCAAACAACCAATCATCGGCAGGAAACATTTTCTCTTCAGCCAATCAGAAAGATACATACATCTGAACAGCTTTTTGTTTTTGGTCTGGAGGAGAAAAATGGCGTTTTTAAGGCACAAGTCTTTCTACTGATTCTGGGGTGTTTTTTTTCCCCTTAAAAAAAAAAAGTGCATCGAGAGACACTTCCGGTCCGTCCCCAGCCGTTACCTCAGCCTTTCACGGGGGGGAATCTTAGACCGTTCGCTCTTTTACACCGATAGAGTCTCTGAAGTATGATAAGGCCTGTAGGTGTTGTGATGACTGGCCGCCACCTGCTGCAATGAGCTGGGCAGCCGGAGGGGGCAGTAGAGCTGAGAAACGCTCAGCGTTTGCAGCTGCGCCGTAGAAAGCCGGGGAGAGGAGAAGGACGAGGGTCTCGCGTGGAAGGGCTGGTGGGGATCGCGGCCGCTCAAAGCCTTCCCCTTCGAGGACTCTAGCAGCAGAGGGTCGGGGAAGCCGTAGTGGTAAACGGCAGAAGCCGCCGCCAGTGGGAAAGTAGGCACGACGCCGTAAGAGACGGCCGGATGAGCGAGGAGCCGGGAATAACTCGGGGGGGCGGCCCAAGCCACCGCCCGTTCTCCCACCGGCCTCGCGGGGAGCCGCGGCAGCTGTTCGGAAGGCTGGAACGGTCGGCTCAGGATGCTCTCGATGGCGAAGGGGCTGGAGAATTTGGTGGCCGAGGCGCCCCCGACGGCCGATTCCCCCGAGGGGGTCTTCCCATCGGCGCTCGGGGAAGCGGGCGCGGGGGAAGGCTGAGACGAAGGGGAGCCCCCGGCGGCCGAAAGGAGCCCCGGACGGCTGAGCCGCTTCCTCCTCCTGCGGAAGACGCCGTCGGCGAAAGTATACTCGGAGTTCGGGTTGAGCATCCAGTAGTTGTCCTTGCCCCACGGCCGGGCCGGGTCTCGCAGCACTTTGACGAAACAGTCGTTGAGCGACAGGTTGTGACGCACCGAGTTGCGCCAGCCCGTGTAGGCGCCGCGGAAGAAAGGGAAGCGGCCCATCAGGTACTCGTTGATCTCCGCCAGGGTTAAGCGGCCCCCGGCCGAATCCCGGATGGCCATGGCGATCAAAGCGATGTAAGAGTAAGGGGGCTTCGGACGGCGCGTGTAAGGCTTTCCGGACAGCCCCGACGCCGCTTTACACTCGCCTCCCGGAGAAGGAGAAGGAGAAGGCTCGGTGCCCTGCAGGGGAGAAGCTCCGCAACCACTGGCCGGACTGAGAGCCGCGCAATCCCCGTCGGAGCCCAGTTCGCTCTCGGCTGCCCGCGAGGAAGCTTCGCTGCCGCCTTCCTGCTGGTCGCCGCTGAGCTTGTCCTCGTATCGGGGAGCAAAGATCTCCAGCTTCATAGTTGCGCCCCCCAGCTCGCTTATCCTCTTGCCGGCCGCGCCTCCCCACCTCTCAATCTGCGCCTGCCTGCCTCCTTCGGGGGGGTGGGGGTGGAGAGCCGGCTTGGTGGTTCTGCCGAGTTAAGGCTTCGATCCCCCGGGAGACTGGATCAACAGTTGGGGTGCATGTCTATATACCTGTGGTCAAAAGTCTCGGAATGGGAGTGGGCGGTCGGGGTGAGGAGAAGAATAGAAGATCCGATCGTCTCCGCTTTGGGATCTTTGGAAAGGTAGGGCGTGGTTCCAAAACGCTGGCAGGTGGTCTTTTCTTTTTCCTCCCTCGGCAAACTCTCCCGAAAGGACCCCGAACTCAGCGCATTCCAGCCAAGGCCAAAGTTTGGAGAAAAGTTGCTGTCCCGGATGCTTTAAATATATATATATATATATATTTGGGACGAGAGGAGAGAGGTGTAAGATTTTTCTTTCTTTCAAACGCGTCTCAGGTGCGGTGCTGTTTTCCCATTAACCAGGCGACGGTCGCTTTCTTAGAAAGCAAAATCAGCGCGCATCGCTCAACTCCTGGCAGTTGGGGGGGAAACTTTTATTTCTGGGCGCCGGCTTCTTCTTCCACCATCGGGGCAGAGTTTCTAAATACAAAGCCCTCTTTCCCCCTATAGAGGCGTCTGACCCAGGGCAGGGATGTTTTGCCGTCTCTCTCTTCCCCCTTCCTCGTTCGGCTGTTTCAGGCGGTCGAAGTGGAGAGCAGCAACAGGTGGCTGAGAAGTTGGAAGCGACTTCTGATGGTTTCCCTCCGCCAAGCGATTCTTGAATTGTTGGTTTTTGTTTTTTTCTTTCTCTTCCCCGTGGAAATGCAAATCCTTCCCGATTGGGATGAAAAGTCCACGGCAACGACCCCGCGATAAAACCGGTAGTCCGTTTCCCTCCTCCGATCGCGTAACACGAGCGTTCCCGGCTGTCGAAGGAGCCTCTTCTTAACCCCACGCGGGCGAGCCGTCTGCTGGCGGCGGGCGCAATACTCGAGCTGCCGCCGCTGTCATTAGTGGTATATATTGTCATTATCTCTCTCCGGGACTTGTCGGGCCAGCCCATTCCAAAGCTGGGCAAGAGGGGGGAGGAGCTTATTCCACCACACCTCCCTCCCTCCCTCCCCCGAGAGGCTACTGGGTGGGTCGGCCAAGGTGGGCACCGATCGCCCCGCCAGCCAGCCAGCCACCTCTGGCTGGCAAGCAATTGGTGCCTCTTCTGGCCAAGCCCCGCCTCCTCTCTGAGAGTTCCGGCCAATGAAACCGCTGCCACGGATAGCTCCTCCCCCCCTTCGCTCCTTCCTCTTTTGCGGAGCGGGAGCCTCGTCTCAGGTGCGAAGGGCGAGGTTTTCTTGTACAGGTGGCGGTGCCCGACCTGCCGTCTCCCCTGGTCGCCTTCCTCGGGAATAATCGACCTGGGCGCTTCGCAGAATTTTGCGGGTCGATCGGTGCGCCAGGCCTTCCTTTTCTTTGCTGCTGGTTAGAACAGAATAAGAATAGTTGGAAGGGACCTTATAGGTCATCTAGTCCAACCCCGTCCTCCGCCCAAATCAGGAGACCCTACCATTTCTGACAGATGGCAGTCCAGTCTCTTCTTTGAAAGCTTCCACTGGTGAAGCTCCCACAAGTTCTGAAGGCAAAGCCGTTCCGTTGGTTGATGATTATAGTGAGCGACGCTTAGCTTGGAGAGGTTTAAAAAATAATAATCCCAAACTGGCGTGCCGCGAAGTGGCATCGAGCCTCGACCTAGCCTGTTTCGTGGAGAGTAAACACCGGGATGAAATCGGGGTGCTGTGTGAGCTAAAAAAGAAAAAAAAAATGCAATAACCACTGTATTTGCAATACAATGATATGTGTATACTTGTAGTGTCTGGTGCCAGCCTGCCGCTGAAAACTTCCGGGTGATTCTTTTAAGTCCTTCAGATCTAAGAAAGGAGAGTCAATTTTAAGATGGTCAGCAATACCTTCCCCAAGGAGATTTTAACAGAATAACATAGCTGGAAGGGACCTTGGAGGTCTTCTAGTCCAACCCCCTGCTCAGGCAGGAACCCCTATAGTATATCTTATATCCCTCACTGTTGCCACTATATACCGTTTGAGAGAAATTGTTGTCCAATCTCTGTGATTGACATCAGCACAGCATTTTTGATATCCCCTCAAAACCCCTCTGTTTTGGCTCAGTCGTTTTCAGCTGGTTTACTTTAAATTTGGCTAATGTATGTATTTCTTGCCTTTCATTATTGCAGTGGTCAGGAGTTTATTTACTATTCTGATATACCAGCTTTGAAAGAAGTAAAACAAAACAAAAAATGAAGTTGTAAAACGCATAATATCTCCAGCTGAATGTTAAAATCTTCAATGGGAGAATAATGTCAGCTACTGAATTTCCAATAGTTGGGATGTTCTAGAAAAGAGTAGCCTTTGCTGTGTGTATGTGCCTATTTTCTATATATATATTAAAGTGATTATGAAAGACACAAATTTTTCTGGGTTATCTGGAGGGCTCTTTTTCATTACATTGCCAGGCTATAAATAAAAACTGCTTGAATTCAGAATTATTGCTCCACCATTTTGCCCTGGGAAGAAATTGCAAAATTTTATCAGGTAGATTAAAAGAAGAATGAGTGCTAAGATTCATTTTGATCACACTTTATTTTCTAAAGATGTCCAAAGTAGTTTTGGAATATTATCTGAATCTGCAGAGGTGAAATTATATAATAGTTAAGCATATGTAGCATGATCTGAAACTTTTGAGTTCCATTTTCACTTGTTGCTTTTCCAAATTTTTACTGAGACGATACGGAAAGTTGAACAGTTTGACTTTAAAAAAATAAACATTGATATAATAATTGGATTGTCTCATTATTAACAAACCTGCTTCTGTCTTTTACTGATTTTCAATGGGGCTGAAATGTTGAGTGGCTTGTACCCAGTATTTCAAAACTAAATTTTATGGAATATTTCAAGTAAGGAGTGTGCCAGAGCAAAGTAAAACTTTTGTAAATCCTAAATGTTTACATGGAAAAGATGTAAACCCACGATTACCATCTTTCATTAATCGGTGGGATACTAAAAAAAGTTGATAGGATCATGCCATATTTAAGTCTGCAGTGTCTAATTAAACTGAGGATATTATGATATTTCTTAAAGTGCTCTAGAGTATTTTACCTAACCAAAGATTGCTACCTGCAATTTGATGATTTACAATTTCAAAATGTTGATGGTACCTGAGTTAAAGGAATTGACAGTTTGTATGTATGTGTGAGTATACACCCACCCACCCACATACACACACACACACACACACACATGCACTCTATATTGTCTCCCCCTCCCCCCC
>JANHFT010003123.1:33937-46346 GCA_032467955.1 Pseudoxenodon macrops | reverse complement strand
GCACTCCATCCCTTGTGTCTGAGGATCTCCACTCACAGTGACAGAGATGTCAGCCCTCTTGGATGAGATCCTTCCCCGGACTTCCAAGGTGAGGGACCCCCCCCCACTCCTCCAGGGCCAGTCATGGGTTGAATGAAGAAGAGACGAATTTGACCTCTCTGAGGACAAAGGTATGGTCTCTGAGCAGCCTGCCTTCGCAGGCCTCGTCAAACCGGCCCTGTTTAAGTCCTTGAGGCCACACACTCAGTCAGTCTGGGTACTGAGGATAAGGATGCATGGGAGCACACGGTCCACGACCACAGACCCTCTTTTCAGGGAGCCCGCCACCGAGACGGAGGTTGTTCCAGCTCCACGGATTTTTGTGGACACGGTAGTTCGTCAGTGGATCAGCCCAAATATGGGGCCCGTTACCTCTGCAAATGACAAACGTTTTTTCAATGTGACTGCTTCCCTGACCACAGTCCTCCAACTTCCATCTGTGGATCTCCCCATCACGGCTCTATATTGTCCGACAGCAGTTCCAGGAGACATGGATGAGATGCTCAAGCCTGAGGATAGGTGGATGGAGCAGGCAATGCAGAAATCTCACCAGGCAGCGGCGTGGCCAGTCAAGGCCTCCACTCCACAACGGTGTCCTTTTTTACTCGCACATCGCTGGTCTGGTTGCGCCAGCTGCGGGAATGCATCCCATCATCTGATTCCCGGGCGCTGTAAGACATCAACAAACCTCTGGCAGCAGCCCAGTTTACAGCCGACGCCACCCTGCATGCTGCACGCTTTGCCTCAAAGGCATTGCATCGTCGGTAGTTGCGCGCAGGATGATTTGGCTCCGCAACTGGCAGGTGGACCCTCGCCATAAGTGGCGGCTTGCTTCCATCCCCTTCAAGGGGAAACTTCTCTTTGGCGAATCACTCGATCCCATACTGGTGGAATCAAAAGATAAGAAGAAGGTCCTCCCTTCCATGTCAAGAAGGAGCAGCTTCCGCTCCTTACCATACTACTGCAGGCCACGAACCTACGAAGCAAACGTGACCTATTCCAGGCCACAAGGTCAGTCTAGTAACAGACAGCCCCAGGTTCCTGACTGTGGGTTCAAGGGTAGACAGTCCTTTCGGGGGGAGGGGGCCGTCCCTTCCGCTGGACCAAGTGATCACCAGACAGACCCTCCCATTGGGGGGCAACTAAGCCTCTTCGCTGAGAAATGGGAGGAGATCACGTCTGACACATGGGTCAGAGAGACAGTGAGATCCGGTCTCTCTGTAGAATTTCTTTCCCCTCCCCCGAAGTTCTTCATTCCTTGCCCGGTTTCCAAAAACCCATGCAAAAGGTCCCTTATGGACTTGGCTATTGCACATTTGCAGGAAATCTGAGACATCCAACGGGTACCCGCTGACCGGGTAGAAGAAGGGTTCTATTCCATCCTTTTTGTGGTTCCAAATGCCTCGGGGGGATGGAGGGCAATTCTGGACCTGAAACGTCTGAATCGTTACATACGGTTTAGACGGTTCAAGATGCAATCATTACAACTGATCCTTGGGTGCGTGCGTGGGGACGACTTCCTCGCTTCCATTGATTTGACAGAGGCTTACCTGCATATCCCAATTCGTCCTGAACATCGGAAATGTCTACACTTTTCATATGCAGGGGTCCATTTTCAATACAGGGCTCTTCCCTTCGGGTTATCCTCGGTCCCAAGGATATTTACCAAGATACTTGCAGCCCTTATGGCCCAGATTAGGTCCTTACCTATATGTGTGCTCTGCTATTTGGATGACATTTTGGTCCTTTCATCCTCCATTGACAGCGCGGGAGGATGTCAACAGGATGGTCGCACTACTACAGTATTGCGGCTTCTCCATAAACCACATTAAGAGTATACTAGTTCCATAGACCCGTATTCTGCACCTGGGCGCGGTCATTGATTCCCTAGAGGGTAGGGTCTACCTCTCCCCAGACCGCCAGTCAAGCATTCGCCAGATCGTGCTACAGGTTCAGGTGAGTCGTAAGGTGCAGATAGCTCTACTTTCTTCCCTACTAGTTAAGATGGTGTCGGCCTTTAATATCACTCCCTGGGCCAGACTTCACTCTAGACCATTACAGTGGTTTTTGTTACCCCTACAGAAAGCGGGACGGGGTTCCTCGACAGCCCTGATCACGGTGCCCAAGGAGGTGAGACTGTCCCTCTCTTGGTGAAAGTTGGTGGCGTTATCCAAGGGATGTCTCTTTTGGGAACCTCAACAGACGGAGGTAACCACAGATGTGAGCCTCGTGGGATGGGGAGCTCACACGCTTACATCCATGGTCCAGGGCCAATGGTCACCAACGGAGGTCACACACTTGATCAATCTCCTGGAACTACGGGCAGTGCGTCTGGCTCTCAAAAACTTACAGCACCTGGTGACGGGCCGACACGTCAGAGTATTGACAGACAATGTGTCAACAAAAGCCCACATCAACAGGCAAGGGGGCACCAGGTCAAAGACGCTCATGGCAGAGGCGAAGAGTCTGTGCCTCTGGGCGGAGTGGCACCTGTTATCACTAACCTCGGACCATATCTCCGGGGTCCTGAACGTCATGGTAGACTGGCTCAGCAGGGCGGAAGTGGACCACGGGGAGTGGCGCCTCAGTCCAGAGATATTCCTTCAGTTGGAGCATTGCTTCGGTTACATGGAAGCAGATCTGTTCGCGACTCCTCAGAACTCCCAGCTTCCGAGATTCTTCTCGTGATACCCGTGTCCGGGCGCGGAAGCGGTCAACGCGCTCAGGGCCACCTGGCCCACCGACCTCCTGTATGCGTTTCCCCCTTGCCCCTGATTCAGAGGGTCATCACCAGGATCTTGGAGGAACAGGCAGAGGTGATCCTAATAACTCCGCATTGGCCACAGAGGTCATGGTTCGCAGACCTCAAGGCCCTCTCGGTCTCGCCACCGTGGATGATCCCTCTACATGGCCTGGTCCTCAGCCAGGGGACTCTGTTACACCCGGATCCGGCGTGGCTACACTTAACCACTTGGCACTTGAGCGGGGAGCGTTGAAGAAGGGTAACCTCAGCGACCGAGCCATCGCAACCGTTCAGGCATCCAGAAAACCATCAACTGACCGGATATAATCGGCTACGTGGGACGCGTTGTTTCTTTCTTTTCTTCCTTCCTTTCTTTCTTTCTTTCCTTCCTTCCTTCCTTCTTTTTTCTTTTTCTCTTTCTTCCTCTCTTTCTCTTTCTTTCCCTTTTTCTTTCTTGTCTTTCTCTTTCTCCCCCTTCCCCTTTCTTTCTTTCTTTCTTTCTTTCTTTCCCCTTTCTTTCTTTCTTATTTATTTATTTATTTCTTACTCTTTCCTTGTTTCTCTATCTCTCTTTTTCTTTATTTCTCTTTCTCATTCTTTCCCTGTTTTTCTTTTTCTCTTTAATTTTCTCGTCTCTTTTTCATGGGCTGGAGGCAGAGAGCAGGGCCCAAGGCAAACGGGCAGCAGTCGGCCAAAGGCTCCACAGAAACCGAGTGCAGAAGCAAAGCATGGCAGGTCCAAAAGGCAAACAAGCCTCGTCATGTTCCCAGGTCTAAGGCCAAGTGCAATGGGTCTCCGTCCCCTCTCACCTTCCAGAGCGCATGGAGGTGGCCCCAGCACGCCTGTTGCTGGGGAGCCATGTCGATTGCTCCACCAGGGTGGCCTCGGCAGGGGCTGCATCTCCGCCTGCGCTATGTCCTGCTCCAGCTGGCCACGCAACTACAAGTGCGGCGACCTGGTCTTCTCTAAGATGAAGCACTGCTGCCCAGGCTAAAGGGAAAGGGCCACGGGCTCTGTGGTGGCATGTCCGGGTTTAGGGCTCTGAAGCAGCCCACTGGCTTCCCACCTGGCCACCTGCTTGGCCCGGCTAGCTGGCGGCAGCTTCCGCACCTCTCACTCTGCTTCTTCGCTGTCAGGAAGCAGCCAGGTGGCCAGGTGAGAAACCAGTGGACTTCTTTGGAGCCCAAAGCACTGCAGCATTGGCACGGGAGGCACGTGCCACACTACCACGGAGCCCACGGCACTTTCCCTTCTGCGGCGGCACTTCATCTTGGAGAAGACCAGGTCACCGCACTTGTAGATCATTCAGGTGACTGGGTGGGAAGCTAGAGGGCTGCTTCAGAGGCCGAAGCTCCGTGGAGCCGGCAAGGGAGGCACGCTGGCTCGGGTGGAAGGCGGTCTTTTCTGAAGCATCCCCCTCCTGGCTTTTGATTGCCCTGTGGGGGAGGAGCTCTGCCTTTGCAGAAATGGGGCGGGCACATGTGCAATATCCCCGGGACATCCACTTGCCCTCCCGGAACACCGCCATCACCTCTCTCACCCTAGCGCAGCCTCTGCATTTCTACAAAGGCCCGCCTGCCCACTCACTAGCCTGGTCGGGCTGGACGCCAACCTTGGAAAACAAGCAGGCATGGGGGACCGCCAGGAAGGATGCATGGAAGGCAGGGAAGCATGGCAGGGATGCGGGGAAGGGAGTAGGCTACCGCCCACTTTGGGAACCACTGCACTAGAATATAAACTTGAGAAGAAACCCCTCTCCTTATCAGCACTGACAAAGTTACCTAATTTGTGTAATGAAATGTCTGCAAGAAAACAAGCAATCAAGGACTTCTCATTTTAACCCTAGCTATAAATATTCTGCTTTATTGGTAGGGTTTTTCCTGTTCAGCCCTGATATATCTTCTGAGCACAAACATCAAGAGTTTTCCTACCTCCCTTTTGTACAGTGTCAGACTCCTTGCACTGATAAAAAAAAGCATATTATTCCAATATAACAACTCCTGCCTTCCAAGAGATATGTTCAGTATGGAACACATTCATTATAAATGCAGCAACCAAGATCAGATTATTTAATGCCATTGTCATATCTACTGCTATTTATCTGGAAATTTATCTGGAAATTGACAAGAATTCTTAAGATCAGGGGTAGGCTCTAAAAATTTTTACTACCGTTTTGTAGGTATGGCTTATTTTCTGCGTGTTGCTTAATGGTCATGTGACTGGGTGGGAGTGGCTTGGCGGTCATGTGACCAGGTGGGAGTGGCCAAGTCAATGTCACTGAATTCTTTGCCCCAATGAATGACATACAAAAAGAAGATATAAAAAAGGAAATGTATTATTTTGTGCACTTACTACTTAAATAAGAATAAAATAAGTACACAAAACAATAAAAGAGCTACTTACAGAAGGAACATGACTGTCCTGCCGGTCTTCAAACACCATCAACTGACCACCTTGCTCCATGGCCAGGGCCTTATTATCAGGGGGGGGTCTTATTCTTTTGGGAGTGCAGGAGGCGAATGTGGAACTGGATATCCTGCCCCCGCCACCACCTCAGGCTGCAAGGCTTGTTGTGCTGTTGTACGCATGAACTGCAGCATTGCCACAAGCTTCATCAAACCGGCCCAGCTGGCGTACTGCTGCTTGCAGCTGCACTGGTATTTTGAACCTCGGGAATGGGGTGGGGTGACACGTGTCCTACCTGATACTTCTAACTCTATCACATTCCTCGCCGTTGTGTCCAGGGAAGCATGTTGTAAAATAAACTTCTCGCGAGTTCAATCAAACATCTTCTCGCGAGAAGTTTTGTTTTACAACATGTTTCCCTGGACACAATGGCGAGGAATGTGATGTTGCTGGAAAGATAAGACATGTATCTCGCGGCCCAGCATGTTTCATCCCAATGGCAACAGCAGCCTGCCTGCTTCCATTCCCCGCCATCTCTTTATCGAGAGGGATGGAAGGTGGGGCGGAGGAGAAGCAAGCCGCATGGAGCAAAATGTGGCTCCCCTTGTCATCTCTTCTCCCACTCCCCCTTGCTGGGCATGGCAGGGCTCCTGCCCCTTGCTTAGTTACCCAACCCCTTTAGAGATGTAATTTTGGTGTGGCAGGTGCTGTGGGGGATGGGGCGGGGTGGACTGCGAGACGTCAATCCTGGGTAGAAGCTGCTGGAAGCGGAGAAGAGGCCAGTTGGGCCAGGCTCCTGCTGCCGTGTCTTCTGGCAGCTGGGGCAGAGAGGCAGTGAAGGGAGCCACAGCCATGCATGGAGCTGGAAGCATAGAGTGGGACGCGCACTTCCAGAGTGGCCACTGCTGGAAGACTCTGCCCCGGCTGCCAGAAGACTCGGCAGCAGGCAGCTGGCCTGACCAGCGTCTTACTGCTTGGTCGATGAATGGTGCTCTGCCCGGCTGAAGGGGGGTTGTCTGCTGGGTGGGCACTACGTGGCAAGAAGTGCCGGACAGCTACTCTCTTGCAAGTGGGCTGGGAGTTTTCAGGCAAGGGGGATGGATGGGAGGCGGGCGAACACCAAAACACTGGGGGGAGAGCAAACAGAGGCAGCTCCTGATCAGCTCAGCTCAGCTGATCCATGGGTTGGGTTTCAGGGGCCCAGCTGCCACTAGCTGACCAGGGAAGGGAAGGGCTGCCTCCTGTGCTGCCCATGCCCACCCCTTCACTAGGGCTTATTTTCGGGGCAGGACATATATTGAATACTTTTTAATGTGGGATTTGTTTTATCAATGGCTAATTAACAGAAACAGAAGTTAGAAATCTAAAATTATGAAAGAAAACACCAATTATGTAAGTAAAGGTCACTAAAATGTATAAGCAAATATTATTAGTATTTGATCATTATTAATGTGTAGATAACTGAGGAACATTACACACACACACCCAAACTATCACAGCACCAGGAAAACACCAAAATAACAACGACAGTTTTCCCCCAAAACACTGTAGATGAAACCAGTTTTTTCCCTAACCCTAAAGACAGCATTAAAAACCATCAAGGCATTGTGGGAATTATTAGCATAAAGGACAGTGCCAGAAAGCTCAGAAACCACAAACCAGTGCCAAGAAACTCAAGCCAGCCCTTCCCCCTTTAACAAAATCCCAGGCACCTTTCAGCATCAACTGAAAGGAAGACTTAAATTCTTAAATGCACTCAATAAGACAAGGACAATCAGCAGGCTAAAAATAGCTTGCCTGGAACTCCCCTTTCCCTGTTTCCTGGCAGAACTAATCCCCAGGATAGGAAAGACAAAAGATCTAGGACCAAGATTAACCCAGGTCCAAGGAAAACAAAAGCAGGGCAATCAGAAACCCATCAAGCTGCACTGCTGCAGGTGATCACAAAGGGGCACACAGATCAACATATGAAAGCAGCCATGAAGTCACATAAAAGGTGATTGCTGCAAGAAGCAACCACCTCAGAATTACCTCAAAAATCAGTTATATCACCAACCTGCACAAGCAGCCATTTTGAGGCATATAAAATGGCTGCTTGTGCAGATTAGTGCAAGGCTTGCCAGATTTTGTGTATTTATTACTGTAGTAATTCACACTCAGTAGAGAAACACAGAAAATCTCACAAACCATGGACCAACCTGCACAGTTAAAAGCAAGATATTGCATCACAAATAAAACATTTCCTAAAAACAATTGTTTTTGTAAAAAAACATTTCCTTAAAACAAAAATATTTAAAAAAATATTTCCTAAAAACAATAACAAATTAAAAAAAAACATTTCCTAAAAACAACAAACTTTCCTGAAAAAAATTAACAATAAAATATCCTTTTAAAAAAATTAAAAGCATCAAGAAAAAAAACACTAGCCGCTTACCAGCAGGCAGAATCGGCTGTTCTCCGATGGGATGGATGCTGGAATAGATGTAGGCAGCAGGCAACCAGACGAGCTAGAAGGTAAGCTGGACTGAAGACACACAGAGACAACCCAGTCAGCTAGGCCCGCTTGGCATGGAGCTGAGGCAGCTAGCCAGCCAGGTGAAGCCAGGGACTCAGCCGAGCGCTGACGGACTTTGCATTGTAAGCGAGCCCGGGGACTAGCTGAGGCCTTCCTTGCCACCAACCCTTGGGCTCGCTTACACGGCGGAAGTTAAAGGTTAAAAGTTTTGGGGGTTTGGGGAAGAAACCACAGAGTCAGGTAGTGCATTCCAGGCATTGACAACTCTGTTACTGAAGTCATATTTCCTGCAATCGAGTTCTTTACTGTGACTTAATTAATGAATTAATTAATTAGCTAATTAATTATTTACTGTCAATTAATAAAGAAACTGGTTCTTTACTGTCAATTCTTTAAATGCACTTGCAGATTAAATGGGAAAAATGCTGATGTTTAAATGGATTTCTATTACAAATTAACTTCACATATTTTTGTTACTATCAGCAAGAGACAAAAGTGTCTTCTCCATGAGATCTCACAAAGCAGAGAATATTTTAGATGGCTACCTGATCTTTCTTCCTTCCTTCCTTCCTTCCTTCCTTCCTTTGCAATTTTAGAGCTCCTGGCTCCTGCTTTAAAGTGCTATTTTATTTTAAATGTTCTATGTCTGGACCTCACTAAGATTTTTAACTATAAAAAAGAAATTAGAATTGATATCATTTTATGCTCTTGATGGAGTCTGGATATACAACACAGAGAACTAAAAAACAGTTTTCAGATATTTTTACATAAACCTCATATGCATCTTTATGTCAAATTAAGAATTGGGATCAGTAACCGAGGAAGTAAAGCATTAAAATTCAACTTCATGTTCCAATTAAGAAAGCTCAAGATAAATGTGAGTGTAAATTGTGCTTCTCGTGAATTATGTGCGCAGAGTAAGTAGTAGAAATAACAGATTTGATCAGTAATATACAGCATTGATTTAGTGATTGTATCTGGGAAAGTGTTGAAAAGATTAACAATGCAACTTTTTTTGCATTTCTACTTACAAATAGCATAGAATCTATTGCAGATTAATTAAATTATACTACTAATCTATGCAAAATTCACTGTTGATAATATGGGATGAAATTTTAATAGTACCATATAAAATGCCAATATTAGTGAACTAAATTTAAAATCAAATGGTATGTTGATAAAATGTAATGTTCACATTGGTAATGTTCTCTTTTCCTTATAATAGACTCAGATATGCAGAATACTTAAACTGCTAAAAATTAGTTAATTCACAAACTATTAATAATGAATTTCCATATATGTAGTACATCTTCATATATTAATTATTTCTACACATTCCCAGTACGATACAAATGCTTGTCAGAAATGGTAATTATGAAATATAAATACTATATATTATGCTTTCCTAAATGTTCTGTTGATATTTAGGGGTTGTTGGCCACATGACAAAGAAAGCAATTAGCAATTGATTAAATTCAAATTTGTTTCACAAACAAAATATAAACTCCTTTTTCTAAAAAATAAATGAATGCAATGATTTTTGAAAACAGGAATGAATTGCTTTTCTTTTTCACCCTGAAAGATTTTTCTCCCAGTTCATTTTACCATTTTACAATGAAAAATAAAACTGAGTGTATTGATTTATTCAGACTTCTGTGTGGTTGATTCAAACAAAACTCTACGTATTCCATAATCTCATTACATAGTAATTCAAGGTAAAAACAAATTGCAACCAATATGAACCCAGAACTAATTGGTAAAGCAACAAAGAAGTGCTGGGTCCTTCCTACTCTTAAACTTAACGGGGAAGGGGTCATCATTACATCTGGAAGCAGGCTGGCCTACAGGAGAATATCATTACCAAGACTAAAATATTTTTCAGTGTATCTTATAATAACCCTCCTTTGGAGGCAAGTCTCACATATTTTCTCTCTCAGTTTTATTGCTGTGGATTAGCAGTTTCTACACAATAGGCGGACTCCACAATCCCCAAGTATTGGTAGCAATAACACTAGCACTCAAATTTATATAAACACTCCATAGTGCTTTACAGCACTTTTTGAGAGGTTTACAGCGTCAACATCAGTGGTGGTATTCACTTACCTTCACTACCGCTTTGCAAATGCACTCGCCACCTCTGTGCATGCGCAGAACCTTCTGCACATGCGCAGTAGGTCACGCATTACTTCCGGGTGGGTGGGTGGAGCCTCTCGCAGTCGTCACTACTGGTTCATGTGATCTGGAGAGAACTAGCAGCACACCACCACTGGTCAACATGTTGCCCCCAACTATCTGAGTCCTTATTTTACCAGTCCTCTATCCTCAGAAGGATAGAACGGCATCCTTCACTTAATCCTCCAGGGAAAGATTAAAGGCAAATGAGTTCCAGGCAGAAGAAGGACATCATGGCTTCAAAATCTAAGGGATTTTGGACAAAACTCAAAAGCATTTTTTCATGCAGCTGTTGATAAAAATAGGATCGGCAATGTCCGATGATGGATATGGAAGAAGAAGAAAAAGAAGGAGGAGGAGGGGGACGAGGAAGAGGGGGAGGAGGATAGAAGGCAAAGTCAACCTTGAGCTGATCAGGATCGAACTCCAAGCTGTGAGCAGAGTTATCCTGAAATATTGCATCCTAACTACAGTGCCACCATGCCTCGTAAGCCACATAAGACTTTAATATTCATAACCAGCTTTTTACCTTGCATCCAGAAACTAACCAGCTAATCAGCAGCCTTCAGTAGAAGTGTTGGCTTAGGCAAGCCTATAACTACTGCCTGAATTGCTTCGAGAATCAACCTTGGCATTATCAGAGTGGGAGCTAATTGATTTAGATGTTTGAGAACAAGAGGAATTTAAATATAATGAGAAAACATTATGTTGGAGAGTTGAAGCTGACTCCATTCTGGGAACATCTTGACAAGCGAATAATATATAAGCTGGCCCAGTAATATCGCAATGTAGGCAGGATGAATCAGGGGAATATAATAGTTAAATCCATCATGGAAGAAAAGAGAGACCAAAAAGGAAAATTTATTTTATTTATTTATTTATTTATTTATTTTCGTCAAGCATATATTAGAAAACAGATACAAGTATAAACAGGATTATGAATACATGAGATGGCTTCGGATAAAAGAGAACCATAGGACAGGGACGGTAGGCACGCTGGTGCACTTATACATGCCCCTTAATTATCCCACCCCACCCCTAATTGGTTGCAATCTATTTTAATTAATTTGTCCATTGTTTTACAGACCGCATTGCCCATATTAAGGTAAACGTGCCATAAGGTGCTCAGATCTGTTCCGATTAGAATGGCATTAAAGCAGCTGAAATTAATAAATAAAAGGGAAATGACTGAAATGATACATTTCATTCATTAATATGCATTAGGTTGTAGAACTGGGAGCACATAAACAGATAAAATGTTAGTTTAAATGAGAGGTGCTCTGTGCAGCTTTGACAGTTGCAAATGCAGAGCAATTTAGCAAAACGATGCCATATTTATATTGTACAACCACTTCTCTAGTAAGACAGATGTTAACAAATGATGTCACAGATTTATTTCAACTGCTCGAATAAAGGGGCGGATTATTTGCATGGAATTATGTTAGTATGGGGCTACAGGAGGGGAAAAACAGTTTAAATGTGAACAGAGGTGGGTTCTGAATCTTCTTACTGCCGGTTTGCTCAGGGTTGCACCTCAAGCACGCGCAGCAGTCAAAAACTAGCTTCTCTGTGCATGCGCAGAAGCAAAATCCAAGATGGTGGCATCCATGGAGCCCCCGACAGAACCGGCTCTGTGACATCACCGTGGAGTTACTACCTACTCTATAGAACCGGATAGAACCAGTAGGAACCCACCTCTGAATGTGAATCATAAGGATGAACTGAAAGCCCTCATTTAGCTAATCTTCCGATAAGATTCAGAACTTTTTAAAAGCCAGTTTAATGGCAATGAAGTAATGGCCAGGCCAACTACAGAGTGCATTGAGGGTCCTGGTGTCTGTAAAGATGGTTGCCCTACATTAATTTCTATGCACAATACCTCTGCTTAATTAGGATATTTCAATTAAGAGTTGCCTTTGACAGATATCTGTTTCATATGTTGCAACACTACAAATGACTCATGTTTTTGGAACGCTGACACTGCTAGAAGGAAGGAAGGAAGGAAGGAAGGCAATTCGATCGGAAATGTTTTTTCCCTCCTGAAAGGCTTTCATCCTAGTTTTGAACCAATGGAAACTTAAATAGGAGAAAAAGCCAACATAATATGACAGGTGCTGGAGGAGACCTTGGGTTACTACAGGGCAATGTTTATGATTAATCCAAATGTGACTTTTGATTCAGCTTTCATTCCCAGTGCTGCCTATAGAGATAAAACATAAAACTCTCTAAGCTCTAAGTAATGAGCCACTAAATGTGTAGGCACTGAAGCAAAGGATATGTAACTATTTTAGGCCATTTCCATACACACTCTGCATGGGAATGTACTTAACACAGTCTGAAACAGACCATGAGGCAGGGAGCCTTAATTTCTTCAGTAAAGAACTATTTTATCTATCTATCTATTGGATAAAACAATAGAATAAGACTGTGTTATGTTAACAACATAACACAGTCTGGTGTCTATTTTATATGCTTAAGATTGTAATCACTGAGGGGTATATGCTGCAAAACAATTGATATTTATGTACTAGTAC
>JANHFT010003123.1:19662-33837 GCA_032467955.1 Pseudoxenodon macrops | reverse complement strand
TTTCCCCTATTTTCCTCCCCAAAAACTCAGGTGCGTCTTATATTCAGGTGCGTCTTATAGTCCGAAAAATACGGTAGATCAGTTTATCCCAAACTAGAATTCTTCAAAACTTTGGACTACAACTCTCAAAACCTGACCACCCTGGCTAGAAAGTCTACCAGTTCTGCCTAGCCTATTTGGGGTCACCCAAATTGGGACTTGCTGTAATAAAACCAATAAATCTTTGAGCTTAAGCTTTGGGGTAGAGGTGTTGCCCTAATGTGAGGTTTACAGTGATTTTGTAATAGTGACGGAGTCTCCCTGCATGCTACGACTAGTTATTTAGACAACATAACAGCCTGTCAGTGAGTAGGCTTTTAATTACATTCTTTTAATGGAAAGAGTCAGCCTTTTGTTTATTTGTTGAACTCAACAAATGAGGGCTTTGGTATAAATTATGGCTCTACCAAGAAGATTTGGGACTTTCTCCACCTTTGGAGAAAGTAAATGAATTGTCTTCATGGAGGAAAAAGCCCTGTAAGTAATTCAGGGTTATTTTTAAAAGAGATTATTAGTTTAGTGTGCAAATATACAAAGTTCTTGTTTTAATAATGGGTTCTGGCTTAGTCCTTCATATTCTTTCTTTTTTTAATCACTAGAAATCTGAGCCATGTGGTGCTGTAGATTTTGTGTGTAGATTAGTTTTGCATCTTCCTTAAAAAAAAAAAAGGCACTATTTCCCAGCTGTGTGGGAGATGACAAAGAATGCTATTTGGCCTGGAAGTAAAAAGGAAAAAAAATAGCTAAGGCTAACCAGGCTTGCTCAGATCTTTCATCTTATATAGCGTCCCATTTCTAAAAGTGAATTTGTATAAGCAAGCCAACAAGAAATAAGGCTATGATTCAAGCAGCAGTTAAAGGCCTGTCACACGGATGGTGTTTTACAACAATGCTGCACTCTCTTTCACAGCAACAAAATAAATAAGATGCTCAATTCAGGAGAGTTAAGATAGACTGTGCGCTTTATCTCGGAGAGCAGTTGAAAACACACAGGCCCACACATACAATCTTGATCTACTATTGTTCTGATTTGCTCTACTCTCTTACAATCACCATTGAACTAAATTGTACCACTCAGCTTGAGTTTAACTTAGCATGGGTTAGAAATTAACCTTCGAAATTTCTTATTTTTTTTCTGCCACACATGGACTAGAGAATGGACTTATCCCAAAAATCCTTTTTCTACATCAGAGGTTGAACATTCTGAAGTGGTCATTCTGGAGACCAGGATAGAAAAAATTCTGATGATGCCTTGAGAGGGAAAAGTACTCCTCCCCATGTTTGAGAATGACAAGTCAGAAAGATCACTCAAAGATACAACTTTTGAAAAGGTGGGAGGTCAGCAGAGATATATTTATAGGTTGCAAATACTGACATCGTCCCCAATCATTTTTTCTGATAATAATACCTTGGTGGGCTGGATGTCCTATCTCAGGGGTGTCAAACCCTAATCGCATCACGGGCCGTATTATGATGTATTGGGATGTATTTTGCCTTTGCGGAGCCAGAGTTGGTGTGGCTTGCGTTGGCTGTATCCGGCTTGTGGGCCGCGAGTGTGAGAGGCTGTCCTATCTCCACTGTAGAAAAGGAGTCTTCATTTTATTTTAATCTTCTGAGCCAGGCCCTTTTTAAGTGAGACAAATTCAGAGCTATCCCTGAAGTAGAATTCTTGCCAAGAGAGACCTAGACTTTATTGAGAACTTTTCTCCAGCCAAAAGATGCTAACTTACATCTCTAACGGAAATATAAGGAGATGGAGGACTATATGGCAGCTTTACAGGAAGACGTTAGGGTTGGGAGGGGGCAGCTGAGGTAGCAGCATTTCTAGTGAACTGACCTTCAATCCCTGTAGATCGATTTGTTTCAAGTTTCAAAGGATAGCTTGATACAAGTCTTGATCTGCCTGGATATCAGTACGAGCTGCCAAAAGAAACTAGGAGACTGTCCAAGATTGTGAATTCCTCTGTTTAATTCCAGTAGTTTATTGTTCAGATTGTATCTAATACAGATTTGGGCCTGGGGCAGAATGGAGGGAGAATCATTTTCTGGCCCCAATGAAAGTCTGAATTCACCTTAGCAATGAAGGGTCCGAGTAGCTGCAGAGCGATGATGTCTGGCTGGATGATGCAGAACTCCTTTTGGGCAAAGAATATGCCTATTTATGATAATATCTTGGCTACCAGAAATGCTACCTTCTATCTCAGATGCTCTAGTCCCGTGATGGCGAACCTATGGCACGCGTGCCACAGGTGGCACGCGGAGCCATTTCTGAGGGCACGCAAGGCGCTACCCTGTAAAAAAACAACCCAACGGGCACACCGGAAGTGACTTCTGGTTTCCCCATAGGGGCGTTTTTCGTCCTCCAGACGCTTCAGGAGGCTCCCCTGAAGCCCCAGAGGGTTTAAAACGGCCCAGCAGGCAAATTGGAGTCACTTCCGGTTTGCCTGTTAGGCGGTTTTTTACCCTCCGGAGCCTTCAGGATGCTTCCCTGAAGCCTCCGGAGGGTAAAAAATGACCCCACAAGCAAACCGGAAGTCCTTTCCCGAACTTCCGGTTTCCCTGTAGGATTGTTTTTCGCATTCAGGAGTCTTCCCTGAAGCCTCCAAAGGGTGAAAAACAGCTCAACGGGCAAAAAGGAAGTCCCGTTGGGCTGTTTTTCATCCTCTGGAGGCTTCAGGGAAGGCTCCTGAACCCTCTGGAGGGCAAAAAATGGCCCAACGGGGGAGGGGCGTGCACGCGCATGCGCAGTGCAGTGTGCGTGGGGGTTTGTTTTTCTGGCATGCGTGTGCACGCAAGCAAGCAAGCGCTGCCACTTTTTGCATGCAATAAGAAAAACGTTCGCCATCATTGCTGTAGCTACTGTATTTGCTAGTTTCCCATTTGTCTTTTAGTGGCTATCTAGCTAATGCATTACAGTAAAGATTTTGATGGCTCCCTGTTTCTTCAGTCCCAACGGATTTAGGGGAATGAGTTCTTCATCAGAAGTTCTTCTGTAGAATTTATTATGCTAGTTGTTTTTGGCAGTCCTTGCCCTCTGTGCTGAGATCTGTGGCTCTCAAAACGGGTGGCATGACACCTCCACCCTTGAGTTCTACTGATAAGCAGTGATTAAATGAGAAGAAAAGTACTATGTGGTTTCTCAACTTGTTCTTTCCTTCACCATCTTACCTTGAAGCAAAGTCTGAATTTTTTTGGGAAAGGGGGGGGAACCCATCTGCACCATGACATGCACATTATTTTTGCATTGAAAGTTGTTGCCAAAATAGACTTAGAATAGGATACAATAGAACAGAACAGAACAGAACAGAATAGAATAGAATAGAATAGAATAGAGTAGAATTATTTATTGGCCAAGTGTAATGGGACACAGAAGGAATTTGTCTTTGGTGCTTATGCTCTCAGTGTACATAAAAAGAAAAGCTACATTCATCAAGAATCATAAGGTACAACACTTAATGATAGTCCGGGTACAGATAAGCAATTAAATCATATTAGGAAACAGTCAATATAAATTGTAAGGTACAAGCAACAATGTTGTAGTCATACAGTCATTAGTGGGAGGAGATGGATGATAGGAATGATGTAAGATAATATAATTATGGAGTAAGATAATATAATTAATATAATATAATTATCTTACTCCATATTTATTAATTCAAGCCTGAAACTGTACTAATTCAGGGATGTCCAGGTTTAAGTTATTCTTAATTCCTAGTATAGATTCAAGCTGAATTTCTGCTTAACTTTGAAGCCAAAATTAATGTCTGCTTTCCTATCCAGAACATAGAAGAAAAAGCAACTCAAAGCTTCATTAGCAATGCCGAACACTAAATACAAATATCCTTGTCAATTAGAATACCATTCTACAAAGGAAAAACTAGTTGCATATTCAACAATGGTTTGAAGAGTATATTCTATGAAACAATGGGAATTCATTCCACACCTCCCCACAAAATCCTAACAGGAAACTATATTGACCATTCTGGTAATCTGATCTTCTCTCTGGATATGTATATCAGTCTGTCATCTGCACCCCTATAACTCTCCGGTTTGGCACCACAACCAAACAAGACAGACACAGACTTCAACGGATAATAAGAACTACAGAAAAAACAATTGCTACCAACCTGCCTTCCATTGAGGACCTGTATACTGCACCAGTCAAAAAGAGGGCTGTGAAAATATCTACAGACCCCTCACATCCCTGACATAAATTGTTTCAACTTCTACCCTCAAAACGACATTATAGGGCATTGCACACCAGAATGACTAGACACAAGGATAGTTTTTCCCTCATGCCATCATTCTGCTAAATAATTCCCACAACACTGTCAAACTATTTACTAAGACTGTATAACTATTATTCTTCTCATCCTTCCTATTACCTATTTCCTTTTCTACTTATGACTATAAGTTTGTTGCTTGTATCTTTACAATGTATATTGTTTATTAGTTCCTAGTATCATTTATGTTGATATTTATATTTATATAATTTATATAAATTTATATTTAGTATCCTATGACTATCACTAAGTGTTGTATCTTATGATTCATGATTAATGTATTTATGATGACTATGATCATGATTTATCACATATCTATTATGTACACTGAGAGCTTACTCACCTAAGACAAATTCTTGTGTGTCCAATCACACTTGGTCAATAAAGAATTTCTATTCTATTCTATTCTATTCTATTCTATTCTATTCTATTCTCCATTAGTGAACCCAACAGTTTCTCTTTTATTCTTTAGCTAGTGTGTGTGTGTGTGAGAGAGAGAGGGGGGGACGTGGGAGATTTCTGTAGTATAGCAATATGAATCAATCAATAAAAATACATAGTTCACTGAATGTCTCTATTCAATCATGAACAGTTTTCCTATTATTTCTGTACCGGTGTTTCTATCTGGGATTTGTCAAAGAGACAGCAAGGCACTTGATTGTGAGTCTGCCTTGTAAAGTAACTTAAGAAGAGTGAAAGTGGAGCATGCAACCTGCCAAAAAGCTGGGGGCATGTGTGAATTTAAGTTGGATCATTTAATCCTGAATCAGCAATAAACAAGAAAACACTTTCCATTGAGATGAAAGCACTATCCTGTGTAGATGGAGCAAATTAACACTGAAAGAACATAAACTATCATTTTCTTCCTGACTCTATTAAAGAAGAACAATCTGTTTCCAACCCCACCCACCAAAAATCAAATCATCAGTAAAGTGCTCCATTTCATCAGCATTTGTTTTTCTTTTATGAACAAAAATTCTAACTAAAAGAAATTCCAAAAATGGTAGGAGTAACAATGGACAAAAAAAATGAACTGATGATCTGGGGATTTATGGATTAAAATGGACTCATTTATGGGAAGAGGAGAACCATGATATATAATTTTGGAGGGTAGAAATAGTAACCGCCATGTTTCTAACCGCTGCCATGAAGATTGTACGTCACTTCTTCCAATATTTTTTTATTCTCTTTAACTGTTTTCTTTAAATTTCCAAATGTTTTTCATTCTTCTAATTTTATATTTCTGTAGCTGTAAAAATCTACAGAATAGATGGTCTACAGATAAATCTACAGATAGATAGATGATCTATCTATCTATCTATCTATCTATCCAGCCATCCAGCCAGCCAGCCAGCCAGCCATCCGTCTATCTATCTATCTATCTATCTATCTATCTATCTATCTATCTATCTATCTATCTATCTATCTATCTATCTATCTATCACCTGTCTGTCATCTACCTATCTATCTATGATCTTCTATTCAATGGTGTCCAAGTCTTGGTTCAGGAGTCAATTTGATGTAGTGATTAAGACACAGTACACCAAATATATCTTGTTTTTTGAACTGTCCATGAAGATCATAGCTCAGTGCTATTACTTGAATTCGTTTACATGGAGAGGTACTAAATCTGTGACACCATCCATATAAACACTGATCATTACTGACCATATTATGTGGGCTGGTTCTTTATTGCCCACTAATGAGTGCCCATAAAACCTTGTGCCATTAAGATATGCTTCACTAGAAAGTTAAACAGTGGGGAAGATCCTAAAATATTCTAAAGCATTCTTTTCATCTCATGCTGTAAAGCATTCTTCATCTTGGGGAAGGTGGGATTTGCTGCTATCTTTTCAAGCTTGTTTGGAAAGGGGGCCTTATAAATAAAGCAGTTGAAGTGAATTGCCCTTGAAAACAATTTTCCAGTAAATGTGTGGTGTGCATAAATTAAAGTTTGATTTATGGTTTTTTGGGGGAAAAGTGTCTTCATGCTTAGCAATACAAATGGGCACAGATTATGAAACACAATGAAGCCAAGTAAGATATTTGTCATGATGGTGTTTTATTCCGTAAGTCAAGCAGATTATAGTAGCATATATTATAGAGATGTCACACTGTGTAATCTTATTGTAAACAGAACACTCAGTCAAATGTTATGCTGACTCTTAAGAACTACTTTTTTAGGAAAACCCTATTCTGGCAATTTTTTAGCCCATAGTCAACCATATGGTTGGTGTTTTCCAAAAGTTTCTAAATTGGGTGTTTACCTCAAATCTTCATTTTTTAAAATACTTCAAATAAAATTCGAACCATCACGGATCCTAGATGACTGAATAAAACTTCCAAAGCATAATTTGATTCAATGAAGCTTCATCTGAATTATCCTACTGAAGCAGATTTGTGAAGAAAATGTGTGGCTTCAAATTAACAACTCAAAATGAATACTCCCAAATGATCTAGAGATTGCCGAAGCATTTCACAGATTCAATTGCCTTTTGCTTGCTTCTGTGATTGTTACACCCAACGTGAAATATTGCAACTTCAGTGAACACTGAGACAATATAGACTGGCGTCTCAACCATAGAGAGATGACCGAATAGTGGACTAGCTGTCCAATGTTAATATGAGCAACCTTAATGAGCTCTATCAATTTATGAAACAAGTCCATTGTTACAAGCTCACATTACTTTGGAATTCATTCTCGGACGGCTTTATCTGACATTGGTTTGCCCATCAAAGCTGTCCAAAGTAATGCAGTAGTTATTGCCTTCAGCTACTCTCTATTGTCCACGGCTGATTCTTCTCCCCTTAATCAGGGTTTGGGGCCTAAAGTCTTCCCTCATATTCTAAGGAAAGAACACAAGGACACTTTATATGATTGTGGAGACCCATGTCTCTTCTGACAAACTACCAGATGGCAATCCCCCAGTACAAACACTGCCACCAAATATATCTATTCAAATCAACATGTAAAGAACACACAAAGGCACAGAAAAACATGGATGGATATTAGGCTTATCAAAGGATTAGGTCTCAAAAGAATAAGGGAGAATAAAAGAAGAACGGGATAGCACCTAAGATGACGATTACAAATTGGTTTTGAAGAAAAGACATGCCACGTTTGACTTGATGAAATGCAGTATAAAACTGATATAAAATACAATATAAAATCCTAACACCACTCTGTTTACATACCAACTGTATTCACTAGGTGACATAGATTCCTTCCCGCATTCTGAAAAAAATCAGCCTTCAGTTTAGAAACGGGGCTTAATCCCTTTCCTTTCCTTTCCTTTCCTCTCCGCTCCTCTCCTCTCCTCTATCCACTCCCTTTTTCTGCCTTTGTCCTTGCTCTTGCCTTCCCCTTTTTCCCTCAGTTTGAATCTGAAAATAGATTAGATAAGAAAACACTTCTAGTAAACTCTTCCCTTTCTATTTAATCTCAAGGAGATGGATTTTTTTTCAAGAATTTGGCCAACTACCCCACATAAATTACTCCTATGTTCTGATCTAGTGGGAACTCCCTAGAAGATGGCAGGGGACAAGTCTTTGGAAAATAAATAAATGGGTGTGAAGCTAATACTTTGAGGCACTAACATTAACTTTCTAACCACTGGCAGTGGATCAATTTTTTTGCAGCTCTAAAATAATTGGTTGATTAGTCTATGGGATGGTAAGTGTTTCTGCCAGTATGTAGTCAAGTGATCTCTTTGAGCTTTTTTATTTATTTAAAAAAAAACAGATACACATATAAATCATCATATAGCCACATGATCAGTCCAGGAAGTATGAGAAAATAAAAGTCATAAGGCAAAGAGTTCAACATTGTTCTAATCACACTGAACTTTTCAAAGATAAACTAAAATGACACAAGCAACTACATTGGTACCTTGGTATTCGACTGCTTTGAAACTCATTGAATTTGGTACTCAGCACATTTTGACAGAAACATTTTGTCCCATACTCATCATTGATTTGGTACTCAATGCACAAGCTAGAACCTGTCAGTGTTGGCTGCCTTTTGACTCACTATATTATTCCTTATGGGGGAAAAATTGTTTGGTACTTATTAATTTTTGGTACTCATCCCACTTCCCAGTACCAATTAATGATGAGTACTAATTAATGATGAGCACCCAGCTACCATTGTATAACCTTTTGTTTTATTGACTGATTTCATTTAACAAATAAAATCAAAAATTTCCAGTCACTCAGAAAGTTAAAGGAAATTGTTATTCAAGGGAGTTGTATTTTATTTTATTTTTGAGACATGAACGTTAGCCACACTGTGCTTGTGACTTATGTTTGTCAGGAGGAGCATCTATAGGAACATATTAATTCCTGCTATTTTATTATTCTAGCGAACATTCTATAAGGGCTACTTGATTATTGACCAATACACACACAATTGACACATGGAATGAGCACAATGTCCCTATGTGTTTGATGTTCTTTGATAGTATAGTGCAACGCAATTGTAAATGCCTTAAGAAATCAAGGTACTAATGAAAAATATATTTAGTGATTAGAGAAAATAAATGAATGCTAATCAACCAATATTGCACCATTTTCCTGCCCAATTAGCATCCAGTACACGGATGTGTTCGGCAAGGTGATCTACCAAAGTTTTTCATAGTAGTTCTTGAGGAAACTGTCAGTGGACATAATGGAAGAGAGTGAGGTTTTAATGTAGATGGTGAAACACTCACTCACCTTTGGTTCACTAGTGACATTGTGATTGTCAGCCATAATACCAAGGAAGCTAAATTGAAGTGCTTAAATGAGTTCAATGAGGCAAATAAAGCACTTGGCATAAAGATCAATAGAAACAAAACTCAATATATGAGCAGCCCATTTTGCCAAAAACATGAAATGGAACTTGAGAGAATCAGCCGACAGACAATGTAAATTCTTACATCTATCTTGGACAATAAATCAACAACTTATATATCCAGCAGAATAATGGCATTGTTTCAGTGTTAATTACATTAAAAAAGTTCTTCAACAGATAGGTAACACCGAGGAGAGAACAAATATTTAAGAACTTTGGTGCTTCTAGCATACTATCACAAATACTGTGAAGTGTGGAGCAAATGTAGTCACTTTCTAAACTCTCCTAGGTTAGAGTTGTATAGGCTGTATAATCTGGCAAGATTCTGTCTATATCACATAAGCAATTAAATAACTAAACTTTGACTGGATTGTGTTATGTCATTCTTAGCTAGATCTGACATCAGGTCATTCTAAGTAGCCCATAAAAGGTAAAGGTTCCCCTCACACATATCTGCTAGTCATTCCCAACTCTAGGTGTAGTGTTCATCTCCGTTTCAAAGCCAAAGAGTCAGCACTGTTTGAAGACGTCTCTGTGGTCATGTGGCCGGCATGACTAAACGTTGAAGGGGCACCGAACGCTGTTACCTTCCCATCAAAGGTGGTCCCTATTTTTCTACTTGAATTTTTATATGCTTTCGAACTGCTTGGTTGGCAGAAGCTGGGACAAGTAATGGGAGCTCACTCTGTTACATGGCGCTAGGGATTCGAACAGCCGAACTAATAATACCATAGAAGAGTAATAAATTGGGGGTGTGGAATGTCAGACCCTTAGTCCTGGAAGACCCTCTAAGCAGCAAAATTTCCTTATAGGAGAAACTATCCCATCTTTCGGACCCCAACAAATTGCTGAAAATCCAGAGGTTAATGGCTTTAAGGAACATAAAGAGCCTACGGAGATGGTCTGATATCCCAAAGAAGGTAGGTAGCAGCAGAGAAGAACCTGGAAGTTCCTCTAAATGATGTTCAATGAGACTTAGGGACACAGAGTCAACTCTTCAACCTTGTCACATCAGGAAGGTACTCAGGTTATACTACACAGGGTCTCAGGTCTGATGTCTTAAAGGTCTTTAAAGGTGACAAGTAGCATCTTTAATTGTACTTGGAGGTCAATTGGTAACCATTGCAGTTTTTAGAATAAGAGTCATTACAGTAGTGGCCAACATTGTTGAAACCTTTTGGAAAAACTGTATTTTCTAAAACTAGCTAATAACACCACTTTTTTTGAGTAGTACCATACAATTATATATCAATGGAAAATAATTTAATCAAGAATATAATGCAATAATTTTTATGAAGGATTTACTTTTAGAATAGCAGTTGCAGTATAAAGAAGAAAAGTGAAACTCGTAGAAAAAACGAGATATGCAAAAATTATCACCATGTCAGTTAATACTTAGTTGGGTAACCTTTAGCATGAATTACGGCCTTACAATGTCTGCCCATGGAGTGAACCAAGTCTTTTAGTTCTGCAGCTGTTATAATGTGAAACCAAGATTGAATGATTGCTTCTATTAACTGGGTTTTATTGCTGGGTCGCTTCTGACTAACAAGTTTATTTAGTCGGCTCCATAGATTTTCAATTGGGTTAAAGTCTGGGCTATTCCCAGGCCATTCCAGCAGTGAAATATGATTATCTTGAAACTCCCAAATAAAAAAGTGGTGCTATTAGCCATCAACCCTCAAAAATACACTTTACCCAAAAGGTTTCCACAATTTTAGTCACTGCTGTAATGAGTGCGCCCAGGAAAATGCCAGAAAGGTTTAAATACAGGAAACTGGACGATAACTACAGAGCGCTCTCATTCTGCCTTGACATTTTAAGCACTATCTTATCCATGCACTCTTGAGCATGGTCCAACCATTTACAGGTAATCCACAGCTTACAAAAGTTCATTTAGTGACCGTTTGAAGTTGCAATGGTGCTGAAAAAGGTGACTTATGACTGCTTTTCACACTTTTTTCCACACCATTGCACGTTCCCATGGTCATGTGATCAAAATTCGGATGCAACTGACTCATATTTATGACAGTTGCAGTGTCATCATCTTTTGTGACCTTCGGACAAGCAAAGTCAACGGGGAAGCCAGTTTCACTTCACATCCCTTACTAACTTAACAACTGCAGTGATTCACTTAACTGTGGCAAGAAAACTTGTAAAATGGGGCAAAATTCACTTAGTAACTGTCTCACTTAGCAACAAAACGTTGAGCTCAATTATAGTCATAAATTGTGGACCACCTGTATTGATGGGGGGAACAAAGCATCATACAGTTTGAGAAATCCTAGTTTACTTTATAAAGTATAAAGTAGACTATTATAAAGATAATAGCTATTCAAACATTTTTACCTTAAGATTTTTTTTTACAATATTACTTTTTCCTCCAGGTACATATAGTCCATCTACGACTGAAGTAATAGCTACTCCTTTATCCCCAGAAGAATTAAAGAAGCAAGAATTGAAGCTTAAAATGAAACAGGAATATTTTGCTGCACTGGAGAATGAAGGTATAATTTCTGCAGACAAAAGAGTTAAATATCTGCCTGTTTAGGGCTGAGAAAATTAAATAAAACTCCAGCATTTGATTTCGGATGTTGCAAAGGTGCTGTTCGAAAGGCAACTGGATTTTCTTGGGTTTTTTCCCTTGAAAACATTTCGCTTCTCATCTAAGAAACGTCTTCAGTTCTTGGATGAGAAGTGAAATGTTTTCAAGGAAAAAAACCCAAGAAAGTCTAGTTACCTTTTGAAAAAACCATAACCTGGATGATTGAGAATCTCCGTAGACATTTGTTTTGGATGTTAACTATGTTTGCTTGAACTTGTGGTAGATGTTCTGCTTAACCTTTTTTAACCTTTGCTTAACCTTTGCTTAACACTTCAGGTGTTGGTTGATGTGGTTTGGTTTATCCATTGTTTGTTGAATAACCACAATTACTCATATATTAGGCTTAGCATATTTGTGAACTTCGCTTTTGTTTATTACTTTAATTCTCTAAGAACAGAAACAAAATAAGGCCAAATTGTTATTTGCTAGGTTGAATCCTGCACCAAAAACACCAAGGAACATTACTTTGCAGCCAAAAGACTGGCGTAGCAGAGAAAATTTATCTGAGATATACTCATAAACTATGATTAGCTCAAAACATGAAATGTATCTCTGATGTACTCATAAACCATGATTAGTTCAAATCATAGTTTCATACCGTGAAACTTAGTTTATTAACTTAATTCATTACCAAGCCATGTTTTAAGTATACACGTCATTACAAGAGCCTTTTTTGCAGCAATCCAACTGTGCAGATACAGGTAGTCCTGAATTGAGCCCAAAAGTTCTGTTGCTAAACAAAACATTTGTTAGATGAGTTTCCCTCCATTCATTTTAAGACTTTCTTGCTATGGCTGCTAAGTGAATCACTGCAGTTCTAAAGTTAGTAACATAGTTGTTAAGTGAGTCTGGCTTCCCCATTGACTTTGCTTGTCAGAAGGTCACAAAAGCTGATCACATGACCCCAGGACATTGCTACCATCATAAATATGAGTCAGTTGTCAATTATCTGAGTTTTGATCACATGAGCAATGGTTGTAACAGTCATGAGTCACTTTTTTCATGCTGTTGTAAACTTCAAACAATCACTAAATGAACTGTTGTAAGTCAAGGACGACTTGTATACAGAATTAATTGCTCTGTTTCCTACATAATGCTTAATCCAATGAATGTTAGACCTTCAAAAATTATGAGTGTATTTGGATTTATACTAACTACAAACCATTTTTAAAATAGCGGAGGCTGCAAAATCTCGTCTTGAGTTGTTAAAAGTTAAAGGATTAACTTTCCTGGAGGATCTACAATCAAAGGCAGAAGAAACATACAGGAATATGGAAAAATGGCACGGAGAGAGATTTCTGGCTGAAATGTCTAGGTAATAAATTTTTAATAAAGGAATAATATTATGTTACAATAGAGGAAATGAGGTAAAAATCATTAAGCTTAAGTAAAAGAAATTCTGCATTTCTGTAATACAGACAAACTACAGTTGTGTTTCTATGATTCTGGTAAGAGCAAATTGTGAGTAATCGTTTATCTCTTGGGTGTGTAATATGTAGTTAAATACTGGTTGTATGAATTATAATTTAAAAAGTAGCATTTATTGAAAGAAATGGAACATACACTTTTTTTCTTTCTGAACAGCTGTGAATAGTTTTTTTGAATGAGCCATGCAATTGTTTACTTTGATTCATTAAGCTTTCCATAAATGGCAGGAAATATCACTTTTTATTTATTTTTTCTGTGTGAAACCCCAACAAAACAAAATGAAGACAAGCTTTTGGTCTCTCTGCTTCTCTTACATTTTGGCATGTCTGAAAAACTAGTTTCGTGTATACTAATCCATAGGTTGAAATGCAATCTGGAGAAAATTATTAAGGCGGGCAATCCCAAACATTTTCTATCCATAATATACCTGGAAATGTGAAGATATCAGGACTATATGTCATTCCCATTGGATCTTTCTCAGTAAAATGAATACATCGCTACAAAGGTTTTTCAAACATAGTAAAAAAATTCACTCCAATTTCATTTGAAGCTAAACGGAGTAGAGTAGAATAAGAATAAGAATAGAATAGAATAGAATAGAATAGAATAGAATAGAATAGAATAGAATAGTTGGAAGGGACTTTGGAGGTCGTCTAGTCCAACCCCTGCTTAGGAAGGATACCCTATACCAGTGATGGCAAACCTATGGCACGCATGCCACAGGTGGCACGCGGAGCCATTTTTGAGGGCATGCGAGGCACTGCCCTGTCAGTTCCAGCACTTTTGCCATTGATTTTTGGTCATTTTTCATCAGGACACTTCCTTTTTTTTTTTTGCATGCCAAAAATGGCAGCGTGCACTAGCATGCGCACGCATGCCAGCACACCCACACACACCCCACACACACTGTACTGCGCATGTGCGCGTGCGCCCCCCATTGGACCGTTTTTTGCCCTCCAGACAGTTCAGGAGGCTTCCCTGAAGCCTCC